>CM066572.1:4545000-4650000 GCA_033816785.1 Picus viridis | reverse complement strand
TGCCTTGTCACACTGCAGCAGGAGATTCAACCCACTTGCAGTATCAAGAAATCTAACAGCTTTTTCCCTGGCAGGGAAAAACGGCAGGAAGACAACAGAGATAGGTTCTTCTCCTACTCAGCAGTTAAAAATGGATAGACATAACACCTACCAGATAAAAGCTGATGACAGAGATGGAGGCAAAAATGAAGCGGGAAGAGACCCCGCTAGTAGCTTGTCTTGCAGCTGAGATCGACAAGGACGTGGGGTTTTCATCTTGGCCCCTGCTGGGCAGCATTTAATAGCTATGTCCATTTTAATTTCTAGGGTTGGTGAAGTCTTTGAAACCTTTTGCATTAGCACTGGCACTCAGTCAAACCCAAGCTGCCTGCTTTGCAGGCACCTCCGCTTGGGACAAAGAAAGGTATTAGCGAAATGTACGCCCAGCCTTGTTGCCCACCCTCTAGAGTCACTCCCTGGCATTTTCCACACACTAACCACATTTATGCTGTCTCTGGTGTTGAGGCATGTTTAACCACTGGCCATTCAATGGAGTTGCTTAACACACTAATTATATAATTGCCATTTCAAAATACATTTCCTTAGCCATTCTACCAGACAAAATAATGATTTGCACATGTTGCATCTGAAGAACTGTGGTTTTGCCAGAGTTGTGTTTGCCACCTCATTTTTCCACTCCTCTTGAAATAGTATCACATGGCTGGTACTATGCATTCACCTAGCACGAATTAAGCTTTGTCCTTTTCATTTTCATACTCATCACACAAACCCTGCCTCTATACAGTGCAAGTAGAAACGAAATTTGACATCCTGCTCCTCTTTATTTCAAGGATTCTCTTCAAGAAGCTAGGATCTGATAATAAATGTTCTAGCAATAGACTTAAAGTGAAATGAAGGAGGTCCAGTTTTGGAAGCAGTCGCATGGGAATAGCCAAGCTTACGTAGCATGAAATACAATGGGATGTCGCAGCCGAGTGCTCCTCTCTGGCACCACTTCAGCTTCATCAAATCGGTACAAATTTCCTCTGTCTGCTCAGAGTTTAAGCAACTTTTCCTTCTGTTTGAGATAAATCTACCCAAGATAACCAGCCCTGTGCTGGGCTAGGTGCTTCTGTAAACTTGGAGTGTCTTCCAGCACTGCAGTCCCACAGCAAATCCTGTCATCTCTTGTGTCTGCAGAACTCATTCATGTTGATAAAGATGTGCAGGGTGAGTGCCCAGAGGCTGGAGCCAGGCTCAGCTGGGTGATGCCCAATGCCAGCACAAGGGGCACTGGTGGAAGTTGAGGCATAGGAAGTTCCACGGAAACAGGAGGAAGAATTTTTCCCCTGTGAGGGTGACAGAGCCCTGGAACAGGCTGCCCAGGGGGGTTGTGGAGTCTCCTTCTCTGGAGGTATTCCAAACCTGCCTGGATATGTTCCTGTGTGACCTGCCCTAGGTGACCCTGCTCTGGCAGGGAGCTTGGACTCAGTCTTTCAAGGTCCCTTCCAGCTCCCAAGCACTGTGATTCTGTGATTCTGTGAAGTCCTCTGGACATAGCCTGGTCTGTGCTTTTAGTGCTGAAGCACTTTTCTCAGTTTGTTGCAGGTAAACTCATGTCTCTTCTGAGCAGAGGTGGGATTAGCAGAGGAACAAAGGGATAGTTTTGTCAGGTAATGGGAAGAGTACCAAAGTAGTCATCCAGGCATGCTCAGTGCAGAGTGTATGTCCTGCCCAGTTTAAAGTTCAGCTCGAACTTCACTCTCTTAGCTCTGCAGCCTGTAACACAGATCAATACCTTTTGGGTCTGGATCTCTGCTGAGCATAAGGAAGTTGTTGAGGAGCGCTAAATGTCAGTTCCTAAATGTCCCTGGTGCTGCAACATCCTGCTTGCTTCCTTTGATGATTTTGTAAATACCCCACCAAGACGGAGCTGCAGACTTGCCCTAGCTCGGTCACTGAGGCCTCATCTGAGCAAACGAGTGCATTTTCCTCTTTCACATGGGTGCCATGGATGTCCTGATGGAAAGTGTCAGACATCCCCAGGAATAAAGGTGTTTATATTCCTTCCTATAATTCATTTACAGCATCTGAGTCCCTCTCTTGTCTCCCAAACTCCTTTCTTGTACAGATTGTTTGCGGTCACACTGAATTTCTGAGATCATTGAGTCAGAACATCCCCCTGCAGGAGGCAGGAAGGAGTCACCAACCAACTTACTCTCCAAAGCATCAAATGTGCAGTTTCAGGAGTTCTCCGTGTGTACTACTGGACTTATGTTGCCCATTTTGTAGCCGTTGCAGACCATCTGTGTTCCAATGTTAATGCTTCATTCCAGCAAGATCCTTCACATATGCTCAATGTAAGACAGCTTCCAAGTAATTCACTCTCTCAAGGACCCAGGACTTGAGATAATAAACACTAAAATGGAGGAATCAAGCAAAACCAAAAGAGTGAACTCTTCAGTTAAACTTTAAATATTGTATGTGTTTCTTCATCTTCATTCTTTCTCTTTCCCACCATTAGAGAGACTGTGAGACCTAGTTTTTCCACAGATCCTGATGGCTGTACAAATAATTGATTTTACAGTCCAAAATCTCCTCTCTCATCCTTTATGCCCCCCCAAACAGTTCAAATTGGTCCAAAATAAAGAAAAAAGTGCTTCTAGGCAAATGAAGAAATAAATAATTGTACTTGGGCTTTGGCAGTGAAAACAAGGGAAGTGGCTGAGACTCACAACTGGTGGGAAAGACGCTGAACTGTTTTACCAGTGGTTCATGCACGGTGCAGCAAGTGTGTATTTTATTCTGTACCTGTCCCCACAGGAGCATGAATCCTCTGTGGGACTCCTCTTTGTGCTACAGAGCAGCACAGCTGGGTAGCCACAGGAACACAAAGTGGTGACCATAGAGTAGCCATCTTCATTGGATCACTCAACGGTGTGCTCAGTAGAGCTGCAGGAGCAGAAGAGTTTGGGGGAATTGTCTTTTTGAAATACTTTATGAGATGACATTTGGGGTGCTGTCCTGAAGGGGGAAAAGAAGGAGTTGGATCCTCTTGGGAGACAAAGAGCCTTAAGTTGTGATTTCCCACAGTCCAGTATCAACCTTTGGTGTTCACTACAGATGGCCACAGCTAAGCAAACCATACCAGATCCCTTCAGAATTTCTACAGTTAGAAGTTTTAGAATTAACCACCTTGGAAAAGGCCTTTGAGATCATCGAGTCCAACACCATCTGATCAGCTAAACCATGGCACCAAGTGCCTCATCCAGTCTCTTCCGAAACATCTTCAGTGATGGTGACTCCACCACCTCCCTGGGCAGCACATCCCAATGGCCAATCTCTCTTGCTGTGAAAAACGTCCTCCTAACATCCAGCCTAAACCTCCCCTGGACAGCTTGAGACTGTGTCCTCTTGTTCTGGTGCTGGTTACCTGGGAGAAGAGACCAACCCCCACCTGGCTACAACCTCCCTGCAGGGAGCTGTAGGGAGCAATAAGGTCTCCCTGAGCCTCCTCTTCTCCAGGCTAAGCAACCCCAGCTCCCTCAGCCTCTCCTCACAGGGCTGTGCTCCAAACCCCTCCCCAGCTTTGTTGCTCTTCTCTGGACACCTTCCAGCAAGTCAACATCTCTCTTGAGCTGGGGGGCCCAGAACTGGACACAGGACTCAAGGTGTGGCCTAACCAGTGCTGAGTGCAGGGGCAGAATGACCTCCCTGCTCCTGATGCAGGCCAGGATGCCATTGGCCTTCTTGGCCACCTGGGCACACTGCTGGCTCATGTTCAGCCTACTGTCAACCAATACCCCCAGGTCCCTCTCTGCCTGGCTGCTCTCAGCCACTCTGACCCCAGCCTGTAGCACTGCCTGGGGTTGCTGTGGCCAATGTGTAGAACCTGGTACTTGGATGTGTTCAGTCTCATGCCCTTGGACTCTGCCCAACTGTCCAGCCTGGCAAGGTCCTTCTGCAGAGCTCTTCTATCCTCTAACAGATCAACTCCTGCCCCCAGCTTGCTGTCATCTGCAAATTTACTGATGATGGACTCAATGCCCTCATCCAGATCATCAGTAAAGATATTGAACGGGATGGGGCCCAGCACTGATCCCTGGGGCACACCACTGGTGCCTGGCTGCCAGCTGGCTGTGGCACCATTCACCACCACTCTCTGGGCTCAGCCTCCAGCCAGTCCCTAACCCAGCTCAGAGTGCTGCTGTCCAAGCCAGGGGCTGACAGCTTGGCCAGGAGTTTGCTGTGGGGGACGGTGTCAAAGGCCTTGCTGAAGTCCAGGCAGACTCCATCCACAGCCTGCCCCACAGCCACCAGGCAGTCACCTGGGCATAGAAGGAGATCAGGTTGGTGAGGCAGGACCTGCCCTTCCTAAATCCATGCTGGCTGGGCCTGAGCCCTTGGCCATCCTGTAAGTGCTGTGTGATCGCACTCAAGATGACCTGTTCCATAACCTTGCCTGGCACTGAGGTCAGGCTGACAGGCCTGGAATCATTCCCTGGCTCATCCAACCTGCCCTGCTTGTGGATGGGCACCACGTTGGCAGCTTCCAATCTTCTGGGACCTCTCCTGTGAGCCAGGACTGCTGACAAATGATGGAGAGCAGCCTGGCCAGCTCGTCTGCCAGCTCCCTCAGCACCCTAGGGTGGATCCTGTCTGGTCCCATGGACTTGTGGAAATCCAAGCAGCTAAGGAGGTCCTCCTGGATCACAGGGGAACTATACTGCTCCCTGCCTCCATCTGCCAGCTCAGGAGGCCACTTGTCCTACAGACAACCAATCCTACTAATAAAAATTGAGGCAAAGAAGGTGTTAAGCACCTCTGCCATTTCCTCATCTTTAGTTACTATGTTCCCCTCCATGTCCACCAAGGAGTGGAGGTTGTCCTTGCCCTCCTCCTGCCATTCATATATTTATGGAAGGACTTTTTGTTGTCCTTCACAGCAGTGCCAGGCTAAGCTCCAAATGGGCTTTAGCCTCTCTATTTTTCTCCTGCATAACCTAGCAACATTCTTAGACATTCCATGGGTCACCTCTCCTTCCTCCCAAAGATGATATCTCCTCTTTTTTCCCCTTAATTCACCCAGAAGCTCATTGCCCATCCAGGCTGTCTGCCCCAGGGCTCATCTGCAGCACATTGGCACAGCCTGTTCTGAGCCTTCAAGAGTTCTGCCTTGAAGCAGGTCCAGCTCTCCTGGACCCCTTTGTCTTTAAGGGCTGTTTCCCAAGGTACCTTCTGAGTTAGTTCCTTGAGTAACCTGAAGTCCCCCTCCAGCAGTCCAGAGTGGAGGTTTTGTTGCTGCCCCTCTTAGCTTGACTGCATATTGAACACTCAATTATCTCATGGTCACTGGACCTCAGACAGCCTCCAAGCATCACATCTCCCACCAGCCCTTCCCTATTGATAAAAAGGAGGTCAAGCAGAGCCTTACCCCTGGTAGGCTCACCCAGCAGCTGGGTTAAGAAACTATTCTCCACACACTCTAAGAACCTTCTAGACTGCCTCCTCTCTGCTGTGTTATTTACAGATGAAATTGCAGAATCCCAAGGCCAGGAGCAGCTTTAGCCAATGCAATCTTGCTTTTTGCAGTGTATTTGTGTATTGCAGGCAGAATACGCTCACCTTACCAGCCCCCTCCATGCCACCAGCACGTATCCAGCTGGTGGCGGCATTGTCCACACCTACCAGCCGTGGTAGGTGTGGACAGCTCAAGGTTGGAAGTTGCCACACCAACCCCAGGCAGGCACTGCTAGGTCAGGCTAGAGGTGGTTTAAGGTTGGTGTCACTGTGTATGCCAGCAGTACCCATAAAGTTATCTTCTTTGTCCTTTGTGTAATTCTTCAGAGCATAACCCACAGACAATGAGAGCTTCCCTTCCTCAGCATTCAGCTCTTCAGATGTCTATCAGAAAGCTTTACATTGGCCCCAGGAGTTGTAAAATGGGGTTACAAGATGTGGATTCATAAAGGACATCTTGGCATAGGTTTAAACCTCTGCGCTTGCTGAATATCTTGCGTTGGTGTCCAGACAGTCAGACGAGTGCCGAAGGTGCAATTCCCTGCATGGGGCTCTGGGCAGTCCCTGTGCCCCTCGTGCCTCAGCTGTTGACAAGAAAAGCTCACCTTTCACTGGTACTGGCTATAGGGCTTAATGATTTTAGCTGGTTTGGGGAGTCACAGAGAGCCTGTTTAGCTGTTCCTTCAAACCAGCAGGCTGTTTGCAGAGTCCTACTTCAGACTACTCCCTAAAGATTTCATCCCTCACGTTGTTTTGAGTAATTGAGGTGATTTTTTTTCTGGCACAGCATGCTGCATGGAGTTAGGAATTGAGGAGATTTTTATGTTGTCATATTTGATTCAATACCCTGTTGTCATTTATGCCAAGTGGTACAATAATACACTGTCAGTCATTTAGGGGCCAGTTGGATGAAGCTTTGTTCGTGTGAGTGGGGCTTCCCAGGGTGCCTCAGTTCATCAGTGCAGATAATACTGCAGGAACCTGGGGCTGGGGGTTTGGAGTGTGCCAGAAAGCAGCATCTTTCTGTCAGAATTCAATCCAAAAAAAGCAGGAGCTGGGGTGTAGAACTCTTTTTTGTCGTCACGTGTCTGTCCACGTTTGCGAGGAGAATCACGTAGAAGGAAAATAATTGGGAAGGAGCGTTGGCTGCAGTTTTCTGAGCTGCAGAGTAGGTAAGCGAGGAGCTATGGATTCGAGAGGGAGTTAAGGAAATTAAAGGGAGGCATCAGATGTTGGCTTAAAGCCCCATTTGCCCTTGCAGAACGAAAGTATGAGCACAGAATGAGTCTGCCGTGCTGGCAGACACCCGATTTAGCCATGCCAAAGCACTTTGAGGGCATTTGCAGACATTTGCAAGTTATTTTAGCCCTCGTGTAGATAAACTGGATCTTGTGAAGCCTCTGGAGCTCTCCTGGTAGGTTACATTTGACCCCCTTGTGATCAAACAGCCTTTCTCAGGCAATTAGGTGTTCTTCATTTGGAGGCCAGTTCAAAAGATTACTTGTTACCTCTGTTTCGCAGAGGCTCAACTGCTGCATCTTCCTGATCCTTTTTAAAAGGCAAAGAGGGTTTTTTCCCTATTCTTTTTCTTCTTCTCAAATTAATTATTTTGGAATATCTCACAGATTACATCAGTTTCTTACTTGCATTCGTGTTGCAAGATGGTGACCATTGTATGTTGCTAGTGATGCATTAAATTAGTTGTTTACATTACAACATCTAAACATATTAGAATCTTTTGTGTTTGTCTTCAAAGATTCCTATTCTAATAAAGCTTTCTGAAACAAGTAAGGTTGTCTTTTTTGTTTAGCTTATGCATCAGTGGAGAATCTAAAGGTCTGCAGCCTGTAGCCATCCCTGTCTGTGTTTAGTAGGGTGTAAGGAAATGGTGTTTGGGACTATATCTATTTTCATTTACAAGGGAAAGTTACACTTTGAAACGAATCATTTGGCATTTAGAAAAGGTAACACCTGAGAAAATGTCAATGGGGAGAGTCGAATTCACCCTCTTTTCTTAAAGCCTGTGTTTTGATGTGACTTTTAATGAGAGTGAAAAGGAAAGTGTGTGTAGTGGGCCAAAAAATAAACATTTTGGCTGCACCCTTCCAATTTCTGATGGCTTTGTGTCTCTCTTCAGGTCAAAGTGCTTTTGAGGGTAAAGTGATAGAATGGCAACATTCAGCAAACAACACTAGTTGGAGTTTTAAAAACTTTGCAGTCTCAGTTTTGCTAAATGAATGCTTTAGCAGAGACAAAACGTGAAAAATAAAAGCAAAAGCTGACAGCTTTAACAGCCTTGGAACTGGCTATGAAGTAACTTGCACTGTTGAGGGAAGCTCAAGAAGATGTTTTTAGCAGCAGGGGAGCTTCTCGAAGAGTCAGCTGAGCAGTGGATGTCCACACTTTCCCTTCAACACACTCTCTTACAGTGCAATACATTTCAGTTCTTCATCTAGAGAGAAGTGCTCTCACGCACAGTATCACAGTATCACAGTATTGCTAAGGTTGGAAGAGACCTTGAAGATCATCAAGTCCAACCTGTCACCACAGACCCCATGACTAGACCATGGCACCAAGTGCCACATCCAGTCCCCTCTTGAACGCCTCCAGGGACGGCGACTCCACCACCTCCCCGGGCAGCACATTCCAATGACAAATCACTCTCTTGGTGAAGAACTTTCTCCTCACCTCCAGCCTAAACTTCCCCTGGTGCAGCTTGAGACTGTGTCCCCTTGTTCTGGTGCTGGTTGCTAGGGAGAAGAGGCCAACCCCTTCCTGGCTACAACCACCTTTCAGGTAGTTGTAGAGAGCAATGAGGTCACCCCTGAGCCTCCTCTTCTGCAGACTAAAGAACCCCAGCTCCCTCAGCCTCTCCTCACAGGGCTTGTGCTCAAGGCCTCTCCCCAGCCTTGTTGCACATTTTAGGTCATCTGCCTTAGAATCTGTGTTTCATTTTGTTTAGACATACATCTTCCTGTCTTTACCGTGCTGGCAAGCCGTGAGAGAACAGCAGGGGTTTGTTTACCAGTCAAAACCCAAAATAACTTGCATGAAGACAATGACCAAAGAAAATGGTCACAGTTGTACTTTCTCTTAGTGAATGTCACCGAAAGGAAGAGCAGCAAGCTAAGTGTTAACATCAGAAGCAGATTAATTGCTGTGTACGAGCTAAGCCCTTCAGGATAACAAGCCAAGAGAGCTTCACTTTTAAATACCCTCTAGAACATGCAGCAATGCAAGAGCCAATGAGTTATAGTAAGACTTGGGAAATGTGACAAAATAAGCAGTGGAATGAAGAGAACAGTCCTGAAACCAGTTGGAAAACCAGGAAGTGTAGACTTTGATGGAATTATGAAGTATCTGAAGGAACATCTTGTTTGTGATCATGACTCAACTGTGAGAAAAGTGATAAGGAGTAAATTATCTCTTTTCAATAAACCTTCAGCTTTAGACAAAGAAGGTAAGTGATGAAAAGGTACTGAGGACTGTTTTGATTACATAAAAGTGTAGCATTTTTAAGTGTAAGGTTGAAAACAATAAATTTAAGATCTATTCTTATTTGCTTGAAAGACTTTTTTAATGAAAGGAAGGGTGAAAAGGTGTGAAAGAGTTTGGTGTAACAGCCTGCCAGAAGTTGTTCCAAAGGTTATCACTTGCTGAGACACTTAGGCAAGATGTGTTCCATTAGCAGCCTAAGGATGCTGCTATGGATAGTAGCACTCATGATATCTGAATACTTTTAGTAAAGTTAAAGGTTAATCACAGAACTTCAAAAATACTGTGGACTGTGAGCCAAAGTCTAAAGTACAAATTAAAGCCTAGGGGGACAAAAATAAAGGCTACCTTCCAAATATACCCTCCAATTCTGGACTTCTTATTTTAGATTCCGTAAACTATGGTGTTCAGAAACAGAAGGCACCCTCAGCTTTTAAGCATGCTTTATCTTTTGCAGATTTCCCCATTCTGTTTATAAAGACACCAGATGAGTTTCCACACCACTGGTTCATATAATCATAGAATCAATAAGGTTGGAAAAGACCTCAAAGATCATCAAGTCCAACCTGTCACCCAACACCTCATGACTAACTAAACCATGGCACCAAGTGCCACGTCCAATCCCCTCTTGAGCACCTCCAGGGACGGGGACTCCACCACCTCCCTGGGCAGCACTTTCCAATGGCTAACAACTCTCTCTGTGAGGAACTTTCTCCTCACCTTCAGCCTGAACTTCCCCTGGTGCAGCTTGAGACTGTGTCCTCTTGTTCTGGTGCTGGGTGCCTGGGAGAAGAGACCAACCCCCACTTGGCTACAACCTCCCTTCAGGGAGTTGTAGACAGCAAGAAGGTCTCCCTGAGCCTCCTCTTCTCCAGGCTAAACAGCCCCAGCTCCCTCAGCCTCTCCTCACAGGGCTGTGCTCCAGACCCCTCCCCAGCCTCATTGCCCTTCTCTGGACACGTTCAAGTGTCTCGATGTCCTTCCTAAACTGAGGGGCCCAGAACTAGACACAGGACTCAAGGTGTGGCCTAACTCAAGGTGTGGCCTTCTTCATGAAAAAATTCTGCCCAAATATCCCACTCCTGTGAACATTTTGATACTCATGCAGGTCTGCATAGGAGTTGTCCCATCAGATGAACTGATGGCTGGTGTGTGCCAATGCATAGACAGTGAGACATGCAAGTTCAACTGGTGTGAGTGGAGGCTGATAAGGTGAAATAGCAAATGTAGATACATTGCCTGGTTTTAGTGTCTCCTCTTTGTTTTGGCTGGGATATTGCCTAAGTTCAGGAGTGGAAAACACAGCATCTCTGACACACTCATACCAAGAACTAATGTTCCTACAGTTAGTTTTCCATGCTCAAATTATGTGAAAGCTGCAGTTTCCAAGCATATCATAGTTTTTGTAGTAGAATGAATAATTTGTATTGGGACTCCCTTTTATCTTTCTGTCTTTCTTTTGCAAGTCATTGTAGTTGGTACTTGCGTGCTCATTGCTCCCTGCTGGCCAAAAGTGACTGAAGGGGAAAATTTTATTCAAGATTTTAGAGAAAGAGGGGGAAGGAAGTATAGAAATGTAAAGGCTCATTGCTGGAATCACAGGAATTCACAGCCCTTGTCCTAAGAACAGATACGTGTACTGGATTGTATCTTGAAGACCCACAGTGTCTCATAGATCTCCTTTGTGGCAATGGCTCTTACTTCTCTCTGAGACCTCCCTTCTAAAACCTTGTTCCAGATTGCAAATGATTTTAGAGTTGAAAGAGCAGCAGCACAGAGTATCAAAGGCTAGTGCTTTACTGGTGGGCTGAGCAGCAGTGCAGTTTTGACAGGGATAGTTGTTATCAGATGGAACTAGACTCTCAAGCACATGTTATGTACCTTTAAATGTTCTGACCACATTCTCCATTTCAAGTAGACATCGGAAGGTAAGCAAGCCATGTTGCCAGCTCAGAGTGGTAGAACCAGGTGGCATGCTTTGGGTTCTATTACACGAAGAGGTCAGAAAAGTCCTTTTATCATAGAATCATAGAATCAATAAGGTTGGAAAAGACCTCAGAGATCATCAAGTCCAACCTATCACCCAGCACCTCATGACTACTAAACCATGTCACCAAGTGCCACATTCAATCCTCCCCTTCTCCAGGCTAAACAACCCCAGCTCCTTCAGCCTCTCCTCACAGGGCTGTGCTCCAGACCCCTCCCCAGCCTCGTTGCTCTTCTCTGGACATGTTCAAGAGTCTCAATGTCCTTAAATTGAGGGGCCCAGAACTGGACACAGTACTCAAGGTTTGACCTAACCAATGCTGAGCACAGGGCAGAATGACTTCCCTGCTCCTGCTGGCCACACTGTGCTGCATGATCGCACTCAAGATGATCTGTTCCATAACCTTGCCTGGCACTGAGGTCGGGCTGACAGGCCTATCATTCCCTGGCTCATCCAACCAGCCCTGCTTGTGGATGGGCACCACGTTGGCAGCTTCCAATCTTCTGGGACCTCTCCTGTGAGCCAGGACTGCTGACAAATGATGGAGAGCAGCCTGGCCAGCTCGTCTGCCAGCTCCCTCAGCACCCTAGGATGGATCCCATCCGGTCCCATGGACTTGTGGAAATCCAAGCAGCTAAGGAGGTCTCTAACTGCTTACTCATGGATTTCAGGGGGATGGTACTGCACCCTGACCCCATCTACCACTTCAGGAGGCCAGTTGCCCTTCTCTGGACACGTTCCAGCAAGTCAACATCCTTCCTAAACTGAGGGGCCCAGAACTGGACACAGGACTCAAGGTGTGGCCTAACCAGTGCAGTGTACAGGGGCAGAATGACCTCCCTGTTCCTGCTGGCCACACTGTTCCTGATGCAGGCCAGGATGCCCTCTTGGCTGCCTGGGCACACTGCAGGCTCATGTTCAGCCTACAATCAACCAGTACCCCCAGGTCCCTCTCTGCCTGGCCGCTCTCCAGCCACCCTCATGTCCCTGTACTCAGCACTGGGGAGGCCACACCTTGAGTCCTGTGTTCAGTTTTGGGGCTTTCACTACAAGACATTGAGTTGCTGGAGCAAGTCCAGAGAAGGGCAATGAAGCTACTGAAGGGTCTGAAGAAAAGATCTGGTGAGGAGCAGCTGAGGGAACTGGGGTTGTTTAGCCTGGAGGAAAGGAGGCTGAGGGCTATTGCTCATTGCTCTCTACAATTACCTAAAAGGAGGTTGGAGCAAGGCAGGAGTTGGTCTCTTCTCTCATGGTCTCTTCTCCCAAGGTGAGGAAATGGCCTGAAAGTGTGCTAGGGGAGGTTTAGATTGGATACTAGAAAAAAACTTCTTTATTGCAAGAGTGGTCAGGCATTGGAACAAGCTGGCCAGGGAGGTGGTGGATTCACTGTCCCTGCAGGTGCTTAAAAGTAGCCATAGCACTTCAGGACATGGCTTAATGGCCGTGGTGGTGTTAGGTCAGCAGTTGGCCTCAGAGACTTTGGAGGCCTTTTCCAACCAAAACAGTTCTGTGGTTCTATGATTATCTACCAGGGCTTGTGCTAACCTATGCCTGTCAGCAGCACATCTCTGCCTCTTTAACATACCTCAAGGGAGGGAGATTCAACCACCTCCCTGGGCAGCCTGTTCCTGCGGTTGGGAAACCTTTCAGTGAAGAAGCTTCTTCTCATATCCAACCTAAACCTCCCCTTGAGGCCATTGGCAGCTTGAGGCCATTTCCTTACAAACTACCTCAGAGGAAAGAAAAAAAAAAAGAAAGGAAAAGTACTGCCATGCTGTCTGTGCAAGGCAGGAAGTGATGCAGAGATTTTAAGTTCGTTCTTACAGAAATCACACCAATTTTTATGTCCAATTACAGAGCACTGCTGTGAGTAGTTACCGTGGATTCCCAGGGATCACTTGTAGATAAAGTCCCTCCGTCCCATAGCATTCACACAGCCTGGCTCAGGCTTCTGAGCACACACTTAAACAGCTTGTCACTGTGGTGTATCCTGTAGAGATTCAGCATCTGGGTGTACCTCAGACACACAATCAAATTGTATTTTGCATTTGAAAGATGGTTTAAATATTTCCTTTTGATATAAATTTCCTCAGGACAATGTTGGGCTCTTTCCCCCCCCCCTTTTTTTTTTGTTCTGGTGAAATCTGAGCTGCTGTCTTTAATTGCGTCGTGTTCTGTTTCAGTAACTCAAGCCAGGGTGCAGGTGGTACATGCAGTTTACTGATGTTAGAGATAGCATTTAAACAACTCCATGCTCTGAGGTAGTATATCAGAAGTTTTTAAATTGAGGGTGACAGGAGCTGGTGCTGCACTTTCATGTTGTCCAACAATGTGGAAGAATTTTGACATGCAGCTGGAGTGATCAAACTGCAGCAGTTTTACTTCATCTGACGTGAATTCCAAAGGTATTTGGAAAGTATTAATCAGATGCTACATTGGGAGAGTTTGCCTTCCTTAGGGAGTTTGTGTAGAAAGTTTGATATGAGCAGGCTCAAGAACTCAAAACTGCACAAAGCTGCTGTATTTTGAGGTAAATGCTGTTTAATTTGTGAGCAGTAACAGGAACTGTTACTATAGAGGTGAAGCAAGCTGCCCAGAGAAGGGCAACAAGGCTGGTGGGAGGTCTCAAACACAAGCCCTATGAGGAGAGGCTGAGGGAGATGGGGTTGCTTAGCCTGGAGAAGAGGAGGCTCAGGGAGACCTTATCACTGTCTACAACTACCTGAAAGGAGGTTGTAGTCAGGTGGGGGTCAGTCTTCTCCCAGGCAAGCAGTGACAGAACAAGAGGACACAGTCTCAAGCTGTGCCAGGGGAGGTTTAGGCTGGAGGTGAGGAGAAAGTTCTTCCCAGAAAGAGGGATTGGCCATTGGGATGTGCTGCCCAGGGAGGTGGTGGAGTCACCGTCCCTGGAGCTGTTTAAAAAGAGACTGGATGAGGCCCTTGGTGCCATGGTTTAGTTGATCAGATGGTGTTGGGTGATAGGTTGGACTTGATGATCTCAAAGGTCTTTTCTAACCTTCTGTTGGAATTCTGTTGAATTCTGTGATTCTGATTCTGCTCTGCCCGCATTGGTTTCCAAACATACTTCTTCCACTGGTACAGGAAGAGACTGGCCTGAAAATACAAAAGATTACCTCAAACCATCAGTATTTTGTGTGCTTGTAATGGGCAAACCTGGAGAACAAAGGCAACAACAGGAAGCCCAGAGTAGTTTATTGTTTATTAGTTGGTTCTAATTCACATCATTTATGACATGATTTGTACAAGCTTAGTAAGTGTAGTATTTACTGTTTCATTTCTTTTTGACAGAAAAGCCAAGGAAAATGTCTCTAAATCATGGAATTGTTGTGACTGGAAAAGACCTGTAAGATCATGGTTTCCAACTTTCAAGCTAACACCACCATGGCCATTAAACCATTTCCCAAAGTGCCATGGCCACACATCTCTCGAACACCTCCAGGGATGGGGACTCCACCACCTCCCTGGGCAGCCTGCTCCAATCCCTGACCACTCTCGCAGGATTTTTTTTTTTTCTCTCTCATCGCCAACCTAACCCTCCCCTGGCACAATTTCAGGCCATTTCCTCTCCTTCTATCACCTGATATTAGGGAGAAGAGACCAACCCCCATCTCACTTCAACCTTCTTTCAGAGAGCTGTAGAGAGCAATGAGGTCTCTTCTCCAGACTCTGTTATATTGCTTAATACTGATGAGGCTCGAGGAGCATAGCTGTAAGGACTGAGATAAAGGCTTTTCAATAGGGTAAAAACTGTACAGAATGTACAGTTTTCTGGCAATACCTGTAGTTATTCCTTCAGTATTCCAACAGCTGTGACCCATAAGAGTTAATGTATGAGTCACAAAAAATATGTTTCAAAACATAACAAAATTAATTCAATTCAACAAAAAAAAGCTGAAAAATCTCATGATTGAAAGTTAGCTATTGAAAAATTAATCTTTCTGAAAACACCTTCCTGAGGTTTTAATGTAAACTTGGTTGGGGGTTTTTTGGTTGGATTTACTTTTTTTTTTAGTTAATAGGCAGTATTTCCCTCCATTTTTATGTACAGTAGGGTCTTTCATGGGAGCGATGCCTTTTGCTGCCCCTGCTCCGCGGAGGGACTCACGAGAGGCGCCGCATCTAGTAGCCTTGGATAATGATCTGACAAAGCCGCGGCTGGTGGGTTGGAGTTTGCAGAGATAACAAAGGATTAAACATTTCCTCGCTGCCGTGGCACGGTTCTCAGCCTGTCCCTGCCCGCTCACACGGCAGAGATGTCTCAATAGCAAAGCTGAGGTTCAGCAGGGACTGCAGGAGGGAGCTGCTCAGTGAGAAATGGATCCGTGTCTCCCATCAGCAAAGCAGCATCCCGAGCCGTGGGGATTTGTGTTGAACAGAAGCCTACAGGGGAAGGATAAGGATTCTGGTGTGTGATTGAAACACCTGTTGAGAAAATAGGCAACTATTGACAAGTCTGATTCATGACTGAGTGACTGCTCTGCTAGTCTTCACATGATCCCCGCCGAGAGCGAGCCTCGACCGCCTGCTAAACGAGGGCTGTTTGAAGTTTCTTTTTAACATTTCCAAGACGTTAATTCAGCAGGACATCTCCACTGGGGTTCTCGATGTCACCAAATCAGCAGCTGTTGAAATCCATTCACTTCAGCATGAAATGTTTGCTTAAGTCTTTTTTTTTTTCCTTTTCCCTTTTCCCCCCTTCTTTCTCACCCCCTCCCTCCCCACCCCCTCCCCCCTTCCCGTTATTTGTGACAACAGCAAAGTAAATAAAACCCTAAATGTCCTGCAATACTCAACTCATGTATGTGTGAGAACAGCTTCTGGTCACAGTTGTAGCTGCTAAGGCGAAATGTTTATTTGTAGAGAACGCTAACAGGCAGGGAGGTTTATTATGACACACAAAAAATACTGATTTTAATAGACATTTCTGTGACATTTTTCCAGGGTAAACAGTCAGTTAATTCTTGTACCAGCTGTTGAAGTAGTGTGACAAGTGTTTTGAAATGGAATTGTCTTTGGTTTTTTGGGTCCAAAAAAGCCTATAAGCAAATGTTCCCTTATTTTGTTTTATTTTTGTCAGTTAGTAAATGAACTGGCTGTTTCTCGGGTAGGAAAACATTTCTATCTGACTCACATTTCCCTGAGCAAACAGCCTGTATCACAGAATTAGTTTAGTTTGAAAGGGAAACAGAACAAGGCAAGACATGTAAACATATTACAAAGCTTACTTTGATATTTAAATGTTTTTTCTTCTTCTTTTATTTTTTCTCTTTTCTTTTTGTCTCTTCCTGACCATCTGAAAAAAGGTGTGGTGAATGTAGTCAGTGGTAAATAGAAACTCTGTGTTTTCAGTCGGCTTCATTGTTAAACCTGGGAACTGCTGACCACATAGGAAGACTCCCGGTTTGAGCCATCCCTCCTCTGTTTATTAAATCTGTTAAGACTTAAGTGTATTTTTACAAGTTCATTAATGTATTCCATTCCCTCTGATGTCTTTTTTTCCCACTATTATCAGATTTCATTATATAGGGGGAATTATCAGATCAACCCATTACAGAGCCCGAGCAGCGTTAAGTCTGATTGGAATTTGGGCTTCCCTCCGTTTACAGGGGGAATATTGTGAAAATCAGACTCTCGGGTTTCAGTGGGAGGCACAGGGCTGCACAGCATCCATTTGTCAAATTGATTGCACCTCAGCGAGGCTGCATTAGCTTGTCTTTGAACAGAAGTGAAATCCTATGCGAAGCTCCCCTTTCTGACATTTACACTAACATCCATCCTCTTAAACCCAGGCCTCAGAGAAAAAACAAAGTGATGGCACAGGATAATCAGTCACTCAGGTTGTTTGTCATCTGTTTTCTTAAGGAAATTACTTTTAAGTTGGTGGAGCAGAAAATTGAAGAAAATTAGCCAAAGGTTGTTGGAGAGGCAGGAGGGATTTCTAAAAACTGTAGATCTGTGAAGAGAAGCTTGCCTGTGTCTTGCAAAGAGAAAGGCAGTTGCCTCTGGCTTTCGGTTTGGTGCTAATATAGTGCCAGCATACCCCACGTGACATCATTCAACTTTTAAGGAAGCTCTATTCATAAAGTTGACTTGGGCTGTAAATGCACAATAAAAAGCTGGTATGCACATTTGCAGCTTTTATATCAGCCACTGTGTTTTATGAAGCTGAATGCTCCAGTAATTTGCACTCTTCCACATGTCAGGAAAGCTGTCTGTGTACCCCAGAAATGCCAAGCTGGAAAGGCTGTGGTAAACAGCACCATGAGGAGGCTTGTCAAGTTCTTGAGAATCAGAGAACTCTGGTTCTTTTTTTCACTCTGATGCAAATGGCAGCAGTGAATCACAGAAGCAGTCAGGTTGGAAAAGACCCTTGGGATCACCAAGTCCAACCGAAGCACAATGAAACTTGTGCGGCATGCTTGCCAGGGTTGCTGCAGAGTTAATGGTGACAACAACGAGCAGATAAAGGTGCACGAGGTTGAAAGCGCCACATTTTGACATGCTCCTTTGTCTCATCTCTCTCCCTAAACTTCTCTTTTATCCACTTTGGAAGGAAGCTTTTAATTAGAGATCCTTGGGTTGAACTTCCATCAGTCAGAGAATCAGGTTTGTCTTGTGTATCTGAAAGGAACATTTTTCAGTGTGGCATCTTTTTATAGAGGGTTATGCAGCTATTTTAGATTAGAGCAAAATAGAACATTCCTAGTTTAAAATAAAACCTGTGTGCTCTTGCAGCAAGCTGGTGTGAATTCTGACTTTCTGTAGTTATTTTGGAATAGGTTACGCCTTCTAAGGGCTCTCCAGACACGCTGTAAGTGATGTGACTGGCATCTGCCAACTGTGCTGCTTTCTCTTCTTTATTTTCCCCATTTTCCCTTCTGCCCAGGGAGCTGGGGCTGTTTAGCCTGGAGAAGAGGAGGCTCAGGGGCGACCTCATTGCTCTCTACAACTACCTGAAGGGTGGTTGTAGCCAGGAAGGGGTTGGTCTCTTCTCCCTGGCAGCCAGCACCAGAACAAGGGGACACAGTCTCAAGCTGCACCAGGGGAAGTTAAGGCTCGAGGTGAGGAGAAACTTCTTCACCGAGAGAGTGATTCATCATTGGAATGTGCTGCCCGGGAGGTGGTTGAGTCGCCGTCCCTGGAGGCGTTCAAGAGGGGACTGGATGTGGCACTTGGTGCCATGGTCTAGTCGTGAGGTTTGTGGTTACGGGTTGGACTTGATGATCTTCGAGGTCTCTTCCAACCTTGGTAATACTGTGATACTGTGATACTGTAAATTGCCTGTGGTCTTTATTCGTTTATATGATGCAGACTCATTAGTCTGAATCTTGCAGTGCAGTGATAGAAATATTACTGAACTTGGGTGAGAAAACGTTTTTCTTATATTTCTTTTTTTCCCTTCCCTTCCCTTCCCTTCCCCCTTCCCTCCTTCCCTTCCCTTCCCTTCCCTTCCCTTCCCTTCCCTTCCTTCCCTTCCCTTCCCTCCCAAACCTTCCCCCTTCCCTTCCCTTCCCTTCCCTTCCCTTCCCTTCCCTTCCCTTCCCTTCCCTTTCCCTTCCCTTCCCTTCCCTTCCCTTCCCTTCCCCCTTCCTTCCCTTCCCCCTTCCCTTCCCTTCCCTTCCCTTCCCTTCCCTTCCCTTCCCTTCCTTCCCTTCCCTTCCCTTCCCCCTTCCCTTCCCCCTTCCCTTCCCAAACCTTCCCTTCCCTTCCCTTCCCAAACCTTCCCTTCCCAAACCTTCCCTTCCTTCCCTTCCCAAACCTTCCCTTCCCAAACCTTCCCTTCCCAAACCTTCCCTTCCCTTCCCTTCCCTTCCCCCTTCCCTTCCTTCCTTCCCTTCCCTTCCCTTCCTTCCCTTCCCTTCCCTTCCCTTCCCTTCCTTCCCTTCCCTTCCCTTCCTTCCTTCCTTCCCTTCCCTTCCCTTCCCCTTCCCTTCCCCTTCCCTTCCCTTCCCTTCCCTTCCCCCTTCCTTCCCTTCCCCTTCCCTTCCCTTCCCTTCCCTTCCCTTCCCTTCCCTTCCCTTCCCTTCCCTTCCCTTCCCTTCCCTTCCTTCCTTCCCTTCCCTTCCCTTCCTTCCCTTCCTTCCCTTCCCTTCCCTTCCCTTCCCTTCCTTCCCTTCCCTTCCCTTCCTTCCCTTCCCTTCCCTTCCTTCCCCCTCCCTTCCCTTCCTTCCCTTCCCTTCCCTTCCCTTCCTTCCCTTCCCTTCCCTTCCCTTCCCTTCCCTTCCCTTCCCTTCCCTCCCTTCCCTTTCCTTCCCTTCCCTTCCCTTCCCCTCCTCCCCTCCCTTCCCCTTCCTTTCTTTTCCCTCCTTTCCCTTCCCCTTTTTTCTGCTAGGAATAGAGGTACAAAACAAGTCAGGTTGTTAAATTGCTGCATCTTAGCATGCCTTGGAAACCCCCTGCAGAGAGGGTTGGACTAGATGACCTTTGGAGGTCCCTTCCAACCCACACCATTTTGTGATTCTGTGACTCTATGTGATATGACAAGACAAAATTCTGCTGTTGCTTTATATCAATGCACTAGCACATTGTCACTTGGAAAGAGAAAGGAAACGTGGGGGAAAGAAGAGGTTAATATTTTAAGCGCTATGCAAAGCGCATTTGTACAATCTCAATGAACCGCTGGGGTTGGCAGCCAGGTCCATGGTTCAGTCGGTATTAGATTTTTCATGTGCCCCTTGAAGAAAACTGGCTTCACAGTCTTCAGTATGCTTCAAATGGAATAGCTTAGCTCAATAGAGATGTTGTGTACACTAAAACCAGTCAGACATGTGAGGGTCTGAATGATAAGAGCATAAATGAATCCATCTTCTTCCTTAAGCCCAGATCTGAATAGATCTGAGCCTGGAAGGATTTTTAAACACAATGAGTGAAACTCTATAACAAGTTGCAGATTATATGAATGTTAAGCACACTGCTCATGCAACTCAGGTTTCATTAAGATATATATTACTTGAGGTTGTGATATGAAGATGCTAATGGCTACATTTTACACTTCTTTTCCTCTTTTATAACCTAATGTTAACATTTAGGAATTTGGGAACTTGAGAGCCCTAGTAGATCAATCTTGATTAGTTTATTTTTCTTTGTAAAGGTTTTGATAGCCTGGCAATGCTTTGAAGGAGTATTCTTTACTTCCTCTTGTGGGGGACGAAATACCATTGCACCCAGTTTCTCCCTCTGAAATAGTGAAAAACAATTTAGGTAACTGAATCTTTGATGGGGGGACCTTACGTTGGAAAGTCTGGCACTTAATTGCCCTTTTCCTCATAACTCTTCCATGTTTAACCTCAAAGGTGATTAAAAAAGTTACATCTTAATTGCATAGCCTCATTCAATCATTAGCACTTTGCCTTGCGGCGATTTATTACGACATTATTTCCCTTAACCATCAGTGAAGATGATGCTGAATTTTGTATTAGCCAAGTGTCCTTTTGTGATGAATGTGGTACTAGAGGATTTTATGCTCTCTCTCTCTTTTTCCTTCCCCCTTTTTTCCCCTGCTTTAATATTGGTGTTACAGATTGGGGTTTTAGGTACAGCACAACTGCTAAAGTAGTTTAGAGGATGATGTGGGCATTGCCTTGAGAACCCGTGCTGGAGATCTATTTGCAAATGTGCCTCAGCAAGAGGCAATAGTAGCAGGGCATTCCCTGACGTGCTTCTCTCTAGCTGTTTTCACAGCTTTCTCACACACCGTTTTCCCCTTTGAAGATAGTAGCTGGACATCCGTTGTGAAGAAAGCACTGTGATCAGACGGGCTGGGAGATGGAGATACGGGCCCAAGGGTACTGTGCCACAAATGCTGCCACTAACTTTGGGCAAGCCACTCTGTAGATTTCACTTCTCTTTCACAGCAGTCTTTTGGAGGTTCCTACATTCTTAAAATTGTTAAGGATTCCTGCTGCTAAGGGCACGAAATACCAAACCCCCCTGTGTCTGTGCAGGATCAAGGCAGAATTCATCACGAGCCTGTTTCGTGTTGTGTTCTCTGATTCATTTGGATGGATGTTTAAATAGGCCAGGCAGAAAGCATCGAGACCCTTTGTGCTACTCTGTGTAATGGCTATAATTCAACAATTCACAGCTCTTCCGTACCATTCCTGTGCAAAGCCTCAGATTAGAACTGGCAGCTACTGGCATCTGCTGCACAAGCTTTTCTGCTTGCAGAAAGCTCAGGGTGATTGCAAGGTTATTTTGATGAATACTTCAAGCCAGGTGTGCTGACATCAATGCCAAAACTGTGGTCCTGCCTTTCCCCGACTCCTGATTTCTCATTCCTGAGCCACTGCCACACTTTCCTTTAAGCTGTTGCAGCTGTTTATCCTGCAGTCAGCGAGGAGATGAGGCTGGGGGAGGACAGGACTGCAGCCTTTGCTTTACACCACTGCCATAACCAGCATGAGTCTTGGCTTGTCTGCAGACTCTGGAGCCAGCTGAGAGAGTCGGTAAGCAAACCAGGAGGGTCTCCGCAGCATTCCAAAAGTGTGAACTTGTGATATGCAACTTTGGGTGACATACCCCAGAACCTGGTGAATGTTGCATCCTTTCTTTAAGGTACAGGTAAGCTCATCCTAGCAGCAGTTCCAACAACAGCAGCCTCCATCCTAATCTCAGGCACACTTCACCTTCTGAAAGTATATGTGGGGACAGTCAAGCATTTGAATTAGGTGGAAGAAGAGTCTGACTGGATATTCAATTAGTGTCTGTGGAAGCTGGGTATATCTGGAAAAGAAGGGGCGAAAAGCAGGAGAAAACCAAAGCAAAAGTCTCAAGGGAGGGAAAAAAAAGTGAAATTAAGAATAAAATAGTTAAGCACTGTGACAGTCCCACAAAGGTCTGAGTGCTGGCTGAAATGCCTTCAAGAAGGGATGGCAGGCATTTCTTCTTGTTGTGGATCTCCTGCATTCAAGGACACAAGTGAAGCTGGGGGTGGGTGACTTTGCAGGTGGATTTATTTTATGTATATATTTCCCCACACACACACTAGATATGCCTAAAGGATGCTTAACTTCATAATTTTCTCCTGCTGGAGACGGCCCTCAGGGTCTCAAACTTTGGCTAATCATTTATGTCAAAAGGGTAATAATAATAATGTAGAAGGCAATGAATTAGAAGGAGACCCCGGGAAAGCTTGACCCAAAGCAGAAGTAGAAAATAACTATGCAAAACTCTGTAATGGGATCCTCTAAAGCGGAATGTGTTCACCATCTAATACGAAATACAGCTTCAGAGTGTGTACTCCTATTCCCTGCTACAACAGCGAAACCACGGTGGAGTTACTGTAACACTGTGGTTGAGCTAATCCCATTACAGAAGCAGATCTTGGTAACAAACAGTTCCAGGTACAATCCACGGATTAGGAATGTTTAGATTTGTCTACTGAAAGGTGTGGAGGTTGTTTTCCAGTCCTCCCCGGGCTGAGAGAAGGTTGTATGAGGTGTGTACCTCCTGCCTTTCAAAAGAGAGACCTGCTTATGGCATCTCCTTTTTTACTGGTGTGTCTGTCTCAAATACTGTACCCAGAAAGCTGATACTGCTTTGCTTGTGCTGCAGATAGGGAAATGAGGGATGAGGATGCTCAGCATCATGCTAAAAATCAGCCACCATGCCACTGGACAACCTGGAAGTATAAATGCTGGTGTGGTGCTCCCCTTGGCGGGCTCTGCTGCTTTCCAGGGCGTATTTAGAATTCGCCGCTTTCTTTATCATGCAACTTTGAATCTGTGATGGGCCACACTTGGAAAAGATCTAATTTTTTGGGAATGCCCATCTTGTGAGTGACGTTAGACAGGAATGGGATGAGCATGTATGTAGAAATCGTGCCACACTGCACGTACAGGCAGGACCATACTGTGTTTGCGTAGGTTTGCATCACCGTGCCTCCATTTTTCGGTTTGTGTCTAATCAAGTGCTTGAAGGTCTGTGATCTATAGCTGCCTGAATGGAGGTTGCAGCAAGCTGGTTGTTGGTCTCTTCTCCCAGGTAACAAGCTACAGAAGAGAAGACATGCCAAGCTGCACCACTGAAAGGATTCTCAGCCACTGCAACAGGCTCCCCAGGCTGAATCCCCATCCCTGGAGGTGCTTCAGAGTGGCAGAGATACGGTGCTGAGGAACGATGTTTAGCATCAGCTTTGATAGAGTTAGAGAATAGCTCTCAATGATCTTACAGGTCTTTTCCAACCAAGATGATCCTATGATGCCATATTGTAGGTTGTCCATTCCTTTCCTCAGACTGTGGCTGTATTGGCAACAGGCAGATGATGTAGCTGCAGATAGCTGGTTAACTTAGACACATCATTTGGGTAACTTCATAGCTGACAGAGGAGCTGCCCAGAGATGGCTCTGAGGACACACTAAGCATTTCTACCTCATTTTGTACTGTAGAATCTGTTCAAAATTTGTACAACAGTATCAGAGCAACAGGGAGGTGGTAACTTCCACTCATAGCCCAGAGTTTTCCATGAATACATCCCACCTGCAGGCAGGAACAAAACACTTTGTGACCGGGAATGTTTGCCTTTTCTGCCTAAGCTATGGGTCCAGAGAGAGCAGAACAGAAAGAGAGAGCATGGTAAAAGAGGAGCGCAGAGAGGACTGATCCTCTACACCTGTACTGGCACGTAGGGGAAGAAAGCGAGGAGGTGCTGGAGATCTGAGCAGAGGAAATAGGGCACAACTGTGGGGCCTCAGACTGTGCCTTGCTTTAGCCTGTGCTGCTGAGCAGAGGCTCTGAGCCAGGGACAAAATGTTCTGGGACTGTCCTCAGTGATACTTCTAGATTTCTTGACTAATTCACAAAGCTTTTGGACCCCTTTCCCCCAAAACACACACAAAGCCAATGGTGCTGTAGAAGAGAGTTCGAGAAAGGCCATAAGGAAAGCTGCTTACTTCAGCCTTTAGACAGGCATTTGAAAGCAGTTGTGATTATTCCCTATGTTCAGGGAGTAACTGAAGGGAATGAAGCTTGCCACTTAGTTTGTGCAGAGTTAATGCACTGCAGTGATTTACATCTTATCTCTCTGTTAGGGTTTTACTGCCATATTTACATTGTCATAGCAATAAAGTTGTTTTGCATATGGCCTTTGATGGGGAATAATACCAAGAAAACGGAGTACTTCATGATTTCATTATTTGTGTTCTTTGCAAGAATAATTACAGGATCATGCCAAAATCTTATCAGAGCATGAAAACATAGCATGCCAAGAGTGAGGCCATTAGAGTGGCATACCAAGGATTTATCTGCTGACAAGATTCTCTTCTGGAAACTCTCTCTTTGCTGCTTCACTCTTAGTGAGATAGAAGTGTAAGAAGTGTAGTTATCAGAGTGCATTAGTAAGAAGAGAGATCTGCAAGTGACCTGTGATTATAGATGCTTTGGTTTAAAGTTACAGAGAAACTGTTCAGACCCAAGCAAATGGTTTCTGAAAAATCAAGCCCTGGGCAGATGTTTGAAAGTCAGCTTGCACTGGCACAGCTACTCATTCCCTAAATACTAATCATTCCCTAAATCATCACCAGAAAAGTTTTAGACTCAGTTACTCACCTGGAGCACTCCTTGATTCAAAAGTTTGCAGGTGAATAGGGAAAACTGGTGATGAAGTTGTTCTGAATAATTAAACAGTCTGAGACACTGTAAGATTCCTGGTTCAAGTCCAGCACAGAGAGAGCCACAAAATGTCTAAGGGAGTGGAACAGCATCGTTATGAGGACAGACTGAGGGAACTGCGGGTTCTGTAGCTTGGAGAGGAGGAGGTGAAGGGGTGACCTCATTCATGTTTGTAAAGATGTGCAGGGTGAGTGCCAGGCTCTGCTGGGTGATGCCCAATGCCAGCACAAGGGGCACTGGTGGAAGTTGAGGTGTAGGAAGTTCCATGGAAACAGGAGGAACATTTTTTTCCCTGTGAGGGTGACAGAGCCCTGGAACAGGCTGCCCAGGGGGTTGTGGAGTCTCCTTCCACACCACAAGATGGGGATGGGAATTCAACCACCTGCCTAGGGAGCCTGTTCCAGTGGTTGAGAATCATTTCAGTGGTGGAACTTGAGGCCATTTCTTCTCATCCTATCACTTAGAATCATAGAATGGTCTGGGTTGGAAGGGACCTCCAAAGGGACCTTGTTGGTGCTTGGGAGAAGAGACCAATGCCCACCTTACTCCAACCTCCTTTCAGAGACATGTGAAGAGCCAAAAGGTCTCCCCTCTTCTCCAGGCTAAACAACCTCAGTTCCCTCAGCTGCTCCTCACCAGACCTGTTCTCCAGACCTTTCATCATCTTCATTGCCTTTCTCTGGACCCATTCCAGAGCACAAAGTCAGTTTGGGCATCTCAGCATCTAACGTGTCTGAGAAACAATATCAGCAATATCCCACCAAGGGCTAATCTTCAACATTTTTAGTGGTTGCAGAATTGATTTCTCAGTCCCAAGGTAATTGTCCATATCATGCAAGTGCTGCATACCTTTATAGCCACGAGCTTCCGTTTGAGAGCGGTCCAAGACACAACACCCGAGTTTTGTTTCCCAGTTGTTTTTGTGAAACGTTTGGCTCCAATGCAGAGTTAGTTTTCATCAGGTTCTTTGAAACTCTTGCTTCTGAAAAAGGTGCATTTTTTTCTGTGTTGATAGTTCATTTTAACCCCAATTCTAGCTAAAAATTGCCACATAAAGTTTTTCTGTTTTTAGCAGAGGGCCCATAGCCATGTTTTTGTCTCCCAACAGAAGGAATACATTTTTGTCTTTAAAGTAGCTATGTTTGAGTAGTTGTATAAAGTAAGCCTCATTAAGGTGCCATATTGAAAGAATCAAGATTTTTTTCTCATATGTAAGCCCAAGTATCTTGATTCTTACAATGTTATTGGCAGAGGGAGCAGGACGTGGCTTCACATAATCAGCCAGGCTATGAATATCTAAAGGTTAGCACAACTCCAAGCTCATCTTTTGGTTTGGGTTTCTGTCTTCAGTATTAGTTAAGAAGTCCCCAGTGATGATAACCTCCCCAGACCATATTTGGCAGCAGGTATTTCCTGCCCTGTTATCATTTCTCCAAAACTGGGAGATTGCAGTGTCCTTTGGTGTCCTTGGCTGTTCACAGATTCAGAGATTCACAGATTGCATTGGGTTGAAAAGGACCCTCAAAGATCATCTTGTCCAATCCCCCTGTAGTCATCACATACACCTTCAGCTAGATCAGGCTGCCCAAGGCCACATTAAGCCTGATCTTCAGGGACAAGGCCACAAAAACATTCCTGGGCAGTCTGTTCCAATATTTCACCACTCTCATTGAGTAGAACTTTCTCCTGATGTCCAACCTAAATCTCCCCTGCTCCAGTTTCAAACCATTGCCCCTCGTCCTATCACCACAAGCCCCTTCTGAACAGTCTTTTCCCAGCCTTCCTGTAGGTCCCCTTCAGATATTGAACTGTAGCTCTCAGGTCTCCTCTTGAGCCTTCTCTTCTCCAGGCTGAACAGCCCCAATTCTTTCAGCCTGTTTTCATAGCATAGGTGCTCTGATCATCCTGGTGGCCCTCCTCTGGACATGATCAATGCTCATCTTTGTTCCTGCTCCTTGTTCACTAGAGCATAACCTCAGGCAAAGTGAGACAGCACATTTGCTGGTCTGTTGAGATGCTAGCCCTAGAGATGTGATTCCCATGGCTGTTTGTGTCCTGAGGAACAGAGGGCTCAAAGAGAACGAAATGCATAGGACAGGTCACTGCTTTAGTTGTTTTCTTCTTTAATATCCATAATTATTAAGAAACAAAATGTCACATAACTAAAAATTGGTACCATATATGTTCAACATAGTGATGTTTTATCTTGTTAAAGAGAGCCCTTTATGGCCACTAGAGGATAGTATGGGAAAATGCTTGACTTGCAACTCACCTGCATGAATCTGGCTTGGCTTATGGGGCGTTCAAATATGATGTCTGCAGAATCATAGAATTTAAATCATTAAGGCTGGACAAGACCTCCAAGAGCATCAAGTCCAACCACCAACCCAACACCACAATGCCCACTAAAGCATGTCCTGAAGTGTCTGCATGTTTTTTGAACACCTTCAGGGATGGTGACTCCATCACCTTCCTGGACAGCCTGTTCCAGTGCTTGACCACTCTTCCAATAAAAGAATCTTTCCTAATATCCAACCTAAACTTCTTCTGGTTCAATGTGAGGCTGTTACCTCTTGTTGTGTTACCTGGGAGAAGAGATAAACCTCTACCTCATGCCAACCTCCTTTCAGTGAGTTGCAGAAAGTGAGGTCTCCCCTCAGCCTCCTTTTCTTCAGACTAAACAATCCCAGGTCCCTCACCTGCTCCTCACAGGATCTGTTCTCCAGACCCTTCACCAACTTTGCTGCCCTTCTCTGGATGCTTCTCAACCACTCTCTGCTCCAAGCCTGGAGCATTGCATGGCGATTCCCCTTGTGAAGGAAGCTGCAAGTTGTGGTCTGGGTAGGCAGACCTGCACTGCCGTAACTGCCAGCAATGCCACGCTGGCTGCTGGAGCAGGCACCATGTGGAAACATAACCTCATAGTGGCAGGTGAGGACATCAGTGGAATGTGGGGGCTTTCTCCTTGCCAGTGCTGTGCTTGCATGAGGAAGTAGTGTGAAACCTGCATCTTGTGCAACCTCTCTCCCAGGGTAAGGTTGTGCAAGTGAAGCAGGAGCCTGCTCCAAACCCCTCTGTGCAGGCTCTTCTCTTTAAGCTGTGTGGCATATACATGGAGCAAGTAGATGCCAGGGGAAAGGATTTGATGCACTTCACTCTTTCTGTCACAGGTTCTTTCCCACAAACCTGCTTATCTCAGAATCTCAAACTGCTAGGGTTTGGAAGTGACCTCTGGAGATCATGTAGTCCAACCACTCCACAGGGTCTCCCAGAGCAGGTTGCCTAAGATTGTGTCCAAGTGGGTTTGAAATCTTTCCAATGAAGGAGACTCCACAGCATCTCTGGGCAGCCAGCTCCAGTGCTCCAGCACCCTCGTGGTAAAGAAGCTTTTCCTCATGTCCAGATGGAACCTGTGTTCTAGTTTGTGCCTGCTGTCCCGTGTCCTGTCACTGGGCACTGCTGAAATGAGTCTGCCCCTATCCTCTTGCTCATCACCCTTTAGCTCTTGCTCATCACCCTTTAGCTCTTGCTGAACATTGAGAAGATCCCCTCTGGGACTGCTCTTCTCCAGGATAAACAGCCTCAGGGCTCTCAGCCTTTCCTCACAGACATGCTCCAGGCCCCTCAGCTTGACTCTGCAGTAGGTTCTTGTCTCTCTTGAACTGGGGATCCCAGAACTGGACACAATACTCCAGATGTGGCCTCACTAGGGCAAAGTAGAAGAGACAGAACCTCCCTTGACCTGCTGGTCACACACTTCTTGACTGACTCCACATTTCACCCATCTTTTCTCTTACCACTTCCACTCCTTGCTACATTTTCCCACGCAAGTTTTTTTCCCCTTGTAAATGATGTGAAGCAAATACCCAATGTTATCTTGAGTGCTGACGCAGGAGAAGGAGAGGAGCTGTATTACAGCTCTGTTCATTATTCTTTCCAGAGAAAACTGCTGGGTAGGTCAATTTACTTGGCACTGTGCACCACTAATCTTGACTTGAGGCCTGCTGTAGATACACAGCAGCTGGGGCTAATGTCTTCATGCATGGCTGCAAGCAAGCCAGTTAATTTCTGTTTGTTGAGAGGTAGGAATCAAGCAAATTTTTGTGTTGAATGAAAATATTGTGGGGCTGGTAACAGGTGAATAAGCAACACTAGGTAAGAAAAGCTGGACTTACTACCTGCACTATGAAGGGCTGGATTCCACAACAGAGAAGTCACAGTTTCATCTCCTTTACAATGGCTGCAGTTTAGCCCTAAATCTTCAAGTAGGAGAATTAAGAAGAAAAACTGGGTTGACAGACCTTGTTTGGAAGAAGCTGCCCAGCAGAGAAGGACCTGGGGGTGTTGATTGACAGCTGGCTGAAGATGAACCAGTGTGTGTCCAGGTGGCGAAGGCCAACAGCATCTTGGCCTGCATCAGTGTGACCAGCAGGAGCAAGGACGGATTGTCCCCCTGTGCTCAGCCCTGGTAAGGCCATGCATTGAGTCCTGGCTGTGGAGTGACACACCATAGTTAGAGGGACAGGGTGCTAGTAAGGGCCCTCAACTTATGCTGGTGTATGTTGAGGACACTCAGCACAAAGTCTTACAGAGATGAGCCAGGTGGTCCTGAGGTAGTAGGAGCCAACATGAGGAAAGGCTGAGGGAGCTGGGGTTGCTTAGCCTGGAGAGGAGGAGACTGAGGGGTGACCTTATTGCTCTCTACATCTCCCTGAAGGGAGGTTGTAGCCAGGCAGAGGTTGGCCTCTTCTCCCAGGCAGCCAGTAACAGAACAAGAGGACACAGTCTCAGGCTGCGCCAGGGCAGGTTTAGGCTGGATGTTAGGAAGAAGTTCTACACGGAGAGAGTGATTGCCCATTGGAATGGGCTACCCGTGGAGGTGGTGGAGTCACCTTCACTGGAGGTGTTCAGGAGAAGACTTGATGGGGTGCTTGGCTGTATGGTCTAGTTGTTGGGTGGGTTGGATTGGTTGACGGGTTGAACACGATGATCTTGAAGGTCTCTTCCAACCTGGTGTATTGTATTGTATTGTATTGTATTGTAACATGGCAACATCCATGAAATGCCTCAAGGGAACTAAGGGGTGTTCCTCCAAGAAGGTGATATGACTGGATTTTAGAAAAACAACATTCCAGCTCTTCAAGAGCTAGTCAGTAGGACTCCCTGGGAAACAGTCCTCAGGGACAAGGGAGCAAAACAGAGCTGGCAGATCTTAAAAGATGCTTTTCACAGAGCATAAGACATCAGGCAAGGAAGGCCAGAGACCAGCATGGCTCACTTGAGATCTGCTAGTCAAAATAAAGAGCCAGAAGGGAATGCACAGGCAATGGAAGCAAGGACAGGTAACCTAGGAGGAGCATAAGGACACTGCCCAGTTGTGTAGGGATGGAGTTAGGAAGGCTGAGGCATGGCTGATGCTCGACTTGGCAAGGGGTGCAAAGAATAACGAGGAAGCCTTCTACAGGCACATCAACCAGAAAAGGAAAGGCTAAAAGAAGCATACCCCACTGACAAGCAAGACTGGCGAGCTAGTAACAACAGAGAAGGAGAAAACTGAGGTTCTCAACAACTCTTTTGCCTTAGTCTTCACTGGTAACCTCTCCTCACACCTCCCAAGTTGAAGGACCACAAGACAAGGACCGGGGGAACAAAGTCCCTCCCACTGTAAGGGAAGACAAGGTTCTTACTGCAGATAAAATAAACAAGAAATCATAAGAGCAGAGAATGGAATCCAGGTCTTTCTTCTCCCGGATGAACATTTATAGAGTCAGACAGCTGTCTTCTCTCTTGCTGGCAACCTTAAGTCATTGCCTGCACAATGCCGCAGCCTTAGCGTGAGGAGCAGAGCACCCCCAGCCTGGGCTGTGATGTGGGCAATGTGTGAGAGAAATAATCTGAGGGGATAAAATCTTCCCTCCCCTCCCCCCAGTCTCAGTTTAATTTCAACCTTCTGCCATGGGCAGGGATACCTTCCATGAGGTCTAGGTCTCCAGAGTAGAAGAGCACGCTTCCGAGCGCCGTCATATTTTATTTCAAGACTTCCTTCATCTGCACAGCCCAGCTTCTCTGGTGTAATGCACAGGCACTTAGGGGAAGTGGGAAATCTGGGGCTAAGAAGGATGCCACATAGCATCCAACTGTCAAAGCCTCTGTATTGTCAAACCACCGAGAGAAGTTGCATGTCATAAATGTTTTCCCGAAGAACTGATAACAGGCTATAAGAAATGCCAGTGTGCACAGGGCAGAAACCAAGCAGAATGCCTCCTATGTATGTCATTTCCATAAAATGTATCCCCACTGTTAATGAAAAAGGCTTCAGTCAGTTTCTTCTCAAGCTTTCCTTCTCAAAGCACTTTCCTGCCAAATCCTGTGTTTACTGAAGCCCCTATGTGGAAAGCCCCCTTCCCCTCCCTTGCATCCAGTGAAGCCAATGAGCTATGCCTCTTATGCTCCCAAATCTCTGCTCAGCAGAAATTAATCCACTCTCTTTGCCCACTTTTAACACATGTCCCTACCTTAAGCCGGGAGAATGAACCTTCCTACCTTTTAATGCTCACTGGAGGATCGACAGACAGATGGTACTTCTCTGAGTTTCATTAGTCATTATGTAGCTTCGCACTAAAGCTAAACTGAATTGCTAGCTGCTGATGCAAGAGGTGGTCTCAGCCCTTTCTCGCCATCTCTCCCCCACAGCATGGTCACTCTGGCACCTGGCCTGACAGGACTCCTTCAGAGGTCTAGGCTCAGAAACAATGAACCCTGTGGAAATAAGTGACTAGATTTATGGCTGCCTGGGGCATTCATCTGGTGCCCATGGTGGTGAAAGACTGAGGGCAGAGCACATGCCTGGGGTGGGAAGGAGGAGAGAGATGGGACAGCGGATCTGGGGAGTTAGATTGGCCTGGCCTTCTTGCCAAGCTAACCTCAGTACTCTGTGGAGAGCAGCATCTGTACAACCTCAGTACTCTGTAGAGAGCAGCATGACTGCACTGTTCCCCACCAAAGCTGTGGTGCCTCTCAGGAGCCAGCTTGTACAACTGAAGTGACTTCCCAAAGGGTTGTTTCTAATGCAGTTTCCCAGGCATGGTTGCCTGGTTAGTGGTGGCACACATGGGCCTGACACACCACCCCCTTGTCTTGGTGCAGTTCTTCAGACCTCTAGGATGAATGGGATGGGCAAAGTGATTGACATGAAATAGAACTTCTTTTTTCCCCCTGGCAAATCGGATGTAGGCTGACATTTGTAGCAGCATGATTAACAGAGCAGTACGGGGCCTGGAGTGGTGATGGGGGAGTGGAGTGAGAAGGAGAGAAGAGCTGCTTAAGTAGATACTGGCCCCAAAAGAAATCTTTTTATAGCTATGGTTGTAGTAAGAGTTTAGCAAAGGCTCTCCTTTATCTAAAGTGTAAAGGATATTTGGTCGTGGAGCAGAAGCTCTGGGTTTAACCATACTGCCCACGTGCCACACTGCGAGTCGTCGTGAGAGCCTCGAAGAGTCGCAGGGTAATGCTGTTTGCTCCTGGCTCACAGTCGGAGTGGGTGCAACTCTGAGCCCTGAGTATCAGGTACGATAAAGCAGCACTCTGACCAAAACTGGCAGTAACTTAATCGTAGAAGTTGTTTCTAGGCTTTGGCAGCATATTGAGGGCTAGTTCTTCATGCAGGGTGGATGGGAGAGGAATGGGGTTGGGGGCAAGAGGAGATATGCACCTGTTAGGGAGCATGCTCACCTTGCTGAAACTGCCAAGATGGAGCAGCCAGACTGGGTAGATGACAGGACAAAGCTGGACCTGCACAGTATTGTAACCATATATGGACATCTTCATTAGCATCTGAAGGAGTTATGCATACATCAGCATCTTCTAACTACATCTCTGTGTCTTCTCTGCTGCTGGTTATCAATAACTGCTACTGTATGCAGGGCCAATGCATTCTCAGATTCTCGGCAGGGGATTACTGGAAAGGAAGGAGAAGGGCAGCAGGATCAGTCCCACAGAATAACAGTGATGTTTTAGAAACAGCTTTGAATCATTTGGGTATGGAATATTTTGTGGCTGGCTCTAAAGTTCTCTGATGTCTTTCAGAACAATTCAGAATCTTGCCATATGCTCCCACATTCCTTTTCTTTTGTGTGTGTGTGTGGCTGTAGGCTTTGTGCAAATCTTCAGGGTGACTTCTAGAACTGCCGTGAGCATATTGGGTGTTCACATGATCGGGGATGAAATGTGCTCAGCACCCCACACTGACCTCAGCCCCTTGAAGTGGAGTGCTCACCACAGTAGGTTCTTAAATGGACTGCATGATGTTAGCTCCCGTGGAAGGAAACTGACTGCTGCTGTCTTGTGCTGCTACCCAGACCTGTAAGGATTGACAAACTTTTTCAGAAGGAATTCCTTAGTGCTAATTTGCTCCACAGCATGTGAAGAAGGAAGCTTGTCATGAAGAGCAGCCTGCATGTCAAACCTGTGGGGCTTGTCACTGGCACCTCAGGTCCTTTTGCAGAGGGTAAAACAGTCTGTGTCAGTGCTCCCCATTAGCCACCCTTATTTTCAGACAGAAACTTGACTGTCACTTCAATTTAGCTGCATCATTTCCTAACATGCAATGATGTGCAGGTTTTGTTTTCCCAACTGTATAGTGTGTAAAGGCTTTATAACAACACCTAAAAATTAGGTTCATTAGTAAATGAAAGCTGGAATTTCACATTCATCCTTTTTCTTATGACCATTCAAAACAGAGACACATTCATACATACAGATAAATAAATATATACATATATGTATATAATTCTCTTGTTCTCCCTGTTGAACAAACTTCATTTCATGCTGATTGTGGGTAACCTTTTAGTCAGAACAGGATCATCTCAAGTAGTTTTAAGTTATGTCTACAGAGTATAGCTGCACATCACACAACACGTTAACAGCTTTGAATCCTTCACACATGTAAATATTCTTTGTTACTAAAAGTTTGCTTTCATCTACTGGGAGCCCTGATCTTTAATTTAGGACTTTGTTTCATTCCTAGCTGTCCCTATTGATAAGTTTGAGGCATACAGTTCCAATCTGTATCTCAGTTACCTTCTATCTAAAAAAATGTTTCACTTCTTTCCCCTGCAAAACTCTGAATTTCTAATTATGGAGGGGGGATGTTTATCATTGTTTGAGGTGTCTGTTTGACAAGCAGTCATGCAGAAATAGTGCAATGTGTAGGCTCCCAGTATAAATAGAAGCAATCATGATCCAAACTGTGGGTAAGTAATTAGAATAATAAGTGGAAATAAAGAAGCTTTGTCAGTTTTCATTCCTGTTTCTGAAGCAGCTAAGAGCAAGTGTAGGAACTGATCCTTATCTTTATTTTTTTCCCCAAAAGTAAGGATAAAATTGGATTTAAGAATAAGAGTTTACCATATGAATTCAGGTTTATGGAGGATATACTCCAGACTGTCAAAAATAGTATGCCTAAGGCAGATTGGCTTCTAAAGAGAAGAATGCAATAAAGCTTAGGGTTATACTGAATCTGAACTGCAATATATTACGAAATAGTTTGGCTCAGTAATTCCTGGATTGTTACATTCAGATTTTCAGTCACTGTGGTTCTTTGCTGATTAACAAACATAATGAATCCACTGGTCAGTGCCAAGGACTAGTCAAGGTAAGGGTCTGACTTTTCTTTCTGTCTGACCCTTTCAAGGCAAGGAGATAATAATTTACGCTTGTAAATGGTGTGGTGTGTATTTCAGAGAAAGGCTTGGAAATAGTGACAATGACACTAGCCTCAGTAAAAGGTGACCACCCTGTCTATGTAACAGACCATAGCTGACTAAGAAGGCTCTGGAAAGCTGGTGTCTTCTCAAGTGTTTTTCGCTGTCTGAACTAGGATCTAGAGGATGAGGTCAAAGAAGACTGCACGTGGCTCCTACAGTCTCCAGCATGGCTCAATCAGCCTCAACACTGCTGTACATGAGAGCAGAGCAATCTAGTCTTCTGATTCTCTCTTGTGTAACCTAATAGACACGACAGTCTTTTTTAACTATTCTGTGCTACAGGTTTGTAAACATTCTGAAGCTAAAAAATAAGCAGACAAACCCCATTCTTTCCTGGTACTGACAGTTCTTACTTGTAGACTGGTTTTATAAATAACTCCAAGTCATCTGATGTCTTATTCATATAAAATGTGTTGGCAAAATTTGGTGTGAGTTGGTTCCATTTCTTCAACTTTCTTTTTTAATTCTCTTACCCCTCCCCCCTGTACTATTCCATGGAAGCATTTATATATTTTTTAATAATTTTGGAATTTGGAAGTTTATTCATATCTCCTTAAGCATGTAATAGTTCAGGGAACACATAATCCCTTTTAGGCAGCAGCTTTTACAACATGTGGTGGGTGTCTCTGAATCAGCATCAAATGTTGGCATCTCCACTTCCCTCTTCATAAGAACCAGTGAGAAAGAAAATTTTTCAAGTGAATGTACAGAAGTAGTGCTTCTTTCCTCAGGGGAACAAAAAAAAAGAAAGGAAACAACCAGATTTAATAGTAGATGAAAGAAGATGCTTTTCAAAACCATCTTCTGTACTTCCTTCAAATTTGTAAAGGAATAAAAAATTTCTCATTGAGGATGGACACTGTTAATAAAGAATAAAGGCACTTGAATATGACTTGTCATAAGACAGAACTCCTTTGCCTGTGTATTTCTTATGTGATTTGATGTGTTGGGTCTTTTTTTAATCCAACCTTGGATTCAGGATATCCTGTTCCTGGCAGGTCTAGAAAATTTACAGTCTGTATGGGTAGATTGATAGGATGTCCTAGCACCTACTTTCTCCAACTTCCTGATCCATTTGATGTAACTACAGGCAAAAATATTTGAGCTCACTCTTTAGAAGAGCTTTTGAGCTCCTGAGGCTGGTACACACTCTGGCTATATCCCAGCCTCAGACTAGGATAAGAAGCAGGAGACCAGCAGCCCTCCCTCCTGCCTTGCCTCCACCCTGAGTTTCCCTGAACCTAATCCAAGTGCACGGGGCAAGGGAGGCATTGCAGCAAGGACCCTGGAATGGGATCTTGCTCCTGTGGTGTTCAGCAGATGCAAGCTGAACTGCTGCAGGTCAGACCCTGGGAGCAGTCACCGAGGTGAGTGACATATACTGGGTATGGCCCTGAAGGGCTCTGCCGTTCTATGGGCCACAGCCGTGCTCTGCTCCGATATTCACGTTTCAAATCATTCCAGTGTATCCAAATCTTCCTCCTCCACACTTCAAATCCCATCGTTCAGCACGCTGAACTCGGCAAGAAATAATTCAGGGAAACGCTTCAGGCGATGGAACGTAAAACTTAGCAAGGCCCAAAGGTTTCTGCTCATGATGGGACCCCAGTATCACTTAAATTCATGGATTACCTGATCCTTCATTCTTCTTAAATGGGATGTTTGTGAAATAGAAAATCCACCGTGCTTTAGCTTTCAGGAGCTTAGTGGGAAGAGCCTCTGGTGCCATAGGCAGGTATAACCCTCATCTCTCTTGCCAAACCTCCCTGGTTGGAGTAGCAGCCTGAGAACAGATCACTTTATATAAAATAATAACTTTGGGGGATTCATGGCTTTGGCCTTCCCAGATTATGAGCCCAGACACAGAAGTCTTACCAAAGCAATGGAGCCTTCAGAAAACCTTTCCAGAGGCAGGGCTGGATGTCTAAACTGTTTTTCCATCCCAACTCAGAGAGTGATTTTTCTGGGATCATGTATCAATAAATAAACTTTTAGCTAAGCTATGGGAACAAAACCAAGTGGTTTTGGCCAGTAATAACATCACAGTTGAGTGAGGATGATGCAGAAATCTGAATTTTCACAGCTTCATTTTGTCTTGTATTTCTAATACTCTATTTCAAATTAATAGATGATATCTTATCCTATTTTTGTTTTAACTTTATTTCACACATTTTTCATCAAAGCCACAACATTTCTCAGTGCTGAAATCAGTGTTTTCTGATAACTTAATTCGATTTCTGGATGCATCCCACCTACATTTCTTTCTATACTACGTGGAAACAGGGTGCAGGGTATTTAATGTTGTGTCATTGAAACGGTGCAGGCTGCTACTCTACAGTTAGTAGTATGTGAATTTTGAAATTGAAATGAGCTGGTAAGCTGATAAAGGAATAAGATTCTATTTAGGCCTCTAAACTAGGACAGATTCAGGAATAGCCATTGTTTTCACACCTAGGTAAGGCCAAGCTAATTAGTTTCACGCAGTTTGCCTGTTTTGAGCAGCCTTTGCTAGGGTGGTCTGTGCAGCTAACTCTTTGTAGCATTGATCCCTGGAAATCACTGATTTTTTGAATCCTGAAGCAAGCAGAGCATGAGGTTTGAGACGACAAGGCAAGAAAGACAAATCGGTTTCATCTAGACCCATATCTTTAAAAAGAGCAACAGAAATTCAGTGAGGCACAACTCATGTTTTAAGGAAGCATTTGTTTGTCTTGTGTGGAGTCACCTCTTATACAGGTATCTTTTATTTTCTTGAAAGAAATGTAATGTGGTTTAGAGGAGATGAGCATTCATAGCTCTCTTCATTGTCATAGGATGCTTAAGTCAGGATGTACAGCTGGTTTTGCTCTCTAGATACAATACAATACAATACAATACAATACACCAGGTTGGAAGAGACCTTCAAGATCATCGCGTCCAACCCATCAACCAATCCAACCCACCCAACAACTAGACCATACAGCCAAGCAGCCCATCAAGTCTTCTCCTGAACACCTCCAGTGAAGGTGACTCCACCACCTCCACGTGCAGCCGATTCCAATGGGCAATCACTCTCTCCGTGTAGAACTTCTTCCTAACATCCAGCCTAAACCTGCCCTGGTGCAGCCTGAGACTGTGTCCTCTTGTTCTGGTGCTGGCTGCCTGGGAGAAGAGGCCAACCTCTGCCTGGCTACAACCTCCCTTCAGGTAGTTGTAGAGAGCAATAAGGTCACCCCTCAGTCTCCTCCTCTCCAGGCTAAGCAACCCCAGCTCCCTCAGCCTCTCCTCATAGGGCTTGTGTTCCAAACCCCTCACCAGCTTTGTTGCCCTTCTCTGGACACGTTCCAGCAAGTCAACATCCTTCCTAAACTGAGGGGCCCAGAACTGGACACAGGACTCAAGGTGTGGCCTAACCAGTGCTGAGTACAGGAGCAGAATGAGCTCCCTGCTCCTGTTGGCCACACTGTTCCTGATGCAAGCCAGGATGCCATTGGCCTTCTTGGCTGCCTGGGCACACTGCAGGCTCATGTTCAGCCTACAATCAACCAGTACCCCCAGGTCCCTCTCTGCCTGGCCACTCTCCAGCCACTCTGACCCCAGCCTGTAGCACTGCTTGGGGTTGTTGTGGCCAATGTGCAGCACCTGGCACTTGGATGTGTTCAATCTCCTGCCCTTGGCCTCTGCCCATCTGTCCAGCCTGTCGAGGTCCCTCTGCAAAGCCTCTCTGCCCTCCAGCAGATCAACTCCTGCCCCCAGCTTGCTGTCATCTGCAAATTTACTGATGATGGACTCAATGCCCTCATCCAGATCATCAATAAAGATGTTGAAGAGCATGGGGCCCAGTACTGATCCTTGGGGCACACCACTAGTGACAGGCTGCCAGCTGGCTGTGGCACCATTCACCACCACTCTCTGGGCTCGGCCCTCCAGCCAGTTCCTAACCCAACACAGTGTGATCCTGTCCAAGCCAGGGCTGCCAGCTTGGCCAGGAGTTTGCTGTGGGGGACGGTGTCAAAGGCCTTGCTGAGGTCCAGGTAGACCACATCCACAGGCCTCCCCACATCCACCAGGCAGTCACCTGATCATAGAAGGAGATCAGGTTGGTCAGGCAGGACCTGCCCTTCCTAAATCCATGCTGGCTGGGCCTGAGCCCTTGGCCATCCTGTAAGTGCTGTGTGATCGCACTCAAGATGACCTGTTCCATAACCTTGCCTGGCACTGAGGTCAGGCTGACAGGCCTATCATTCCCTGGCTCATCCAACCTGCCCTGCTTGTGGATGGGCACCACGTTGGCAGCTTCCAGTCTTCTGGGACCTCTCCAGTGAGCCAGGACTGCTGACAAATGATGGAAAGTGGCTTGGACAGCTCATCTGTCAGCAGCCTCAGCACCCTAGGATGGATCCCATCCAGTCCCATGGCCTTGGGGTCCAAGCGGCTCAGTAGATCTCTTACTTCCTCTTGGAGCAGCGGGAAACTATGCAGCTCTCTGGCTCCTTCTGCCAGCTCTGCAGGCCAGCTGTCTGGAAGACGTTCTGCCCTGCTAGTGAAGATTGAGGCAAAGAAGGTGTTAAGTACCTCTGCCTTTTCCTCATCCTTTGTTACAACGTTCCCCTCCGTGTCAACCAAGGAGTGGAGGTTGTCCTTGCCCTTCCTCTTGCTATTGATGTATTTATAGAAGGACTTTTTGTTGTCCTTCACAGCAGAGGCCAGTCTAAGTTCTAAATGGGCTTTTGCCTCCCTAATTTTCTTCCTGCATGTCCTAGCAACATCCCTAAACATTCCATGGGTTGCCTCCCCTTTCTTCCAAAGATGATACACCCTCTTTTTTTCCCTAAGTTCTATAAAAGTTCATTGCCCATCCAGGCTGGCCGTCTGCCCCGGCGGCTCATCTTCCTGCACACCGGCACAGCCTGTTCTTGCACCTTCAATAGTTCTGCCTTGAAGCAGGTCCAGCTCTCCTGGACCCCTTTATTTTTAAGGGCTGATTCCCAAGGAACCTTCTGAATTAGTTCCTTGAGTAGCCTGAAGTCCGCCCTCCGGAAGTCCAGAGTGGAGGTCTTCTTGCTGCCCCTCTTGGCTTGGCTGCATACCGAAAACTCAATTATCTCGTGGTCCCTGGTGCCTAAACACCCTCCGACCACCACATCACCCACCAGCCCTTCCCTGTTGGTGAAGAGGAGGTCAAGCAGAGCCTTACCCCTGGTAGGCTCACGCAGCACCTGGGATAAGAAGCTGTTCTCCATGCACTCTAAGAACCTCCTAGACTGCCTCCTCTCTGCTGTGTTGAGATCCCAGCAGATATCAGGCAGGTTGAAGTCGCCCATGAGAACGAGGTCAGGCGATCTTGAGACAGCCTTAAGCTGCCTATAGAATGTTTCATCAACATCCTCCTCCTGGTTGGGTGGTCTATAACAGACGCCAACCAGGATGTCTGCCCTGCTGGTCTTCCCTCTAATTCTCACCCACAAGCACTCAACCCGATCATCCCTGCTCTCCATCTCAATGGCATCCAGTGCCTCCCTGATGTACAGGGCCACCCCTCCACCCCTTCTTCCTTGCCTGTCTCTCCTGAAGAGCCTGTAGCCATCAATTGCAGCGCTCCAGTCATGTGAGTCGTCCCACCACGTCTCTGTGATGGCAACTACATCATAACTTTCTTGCTGTAACAAGGCTTCCAGCTCCTCTTGTTTGTTACCCATGCTTCGTGCATTAGTGCACATGCACTGCAGCTGGGCTGCTGGTTTCACCTCTAGGTCTAGCTTATCACCCCACACACTCCTGCCTGAGGGGACTGGTTTCCGACCCTTCCCCCTTCGAAGCTAGTTTAAAGCCCTGTCAATGAGACTTGCTAATTCCCTTCCCAGAATCTTTTTCCCTTTGGGGGACAGGCCATTCTCGTGTACTGTGACCTTTCCCCTCCTCTGGGACAGATGAACTCCATCTGTTACCAGCTGACCTGGTGCAGTAGAAAGTTCCCCAAGATCGAAAAACCCAAAATTCATTCGTCTGCACCAGCCCCTAAGCCACTTGTTGACTACAGCTGCTGACCTGTTCCTTATCGTGTTCCCTCCTGCAACTAACGGTATCGATGTAAAAATTATTTGTGCCCCTGACCCCTCAACCAGAGCTCCCAGGGCCCTGGGGTCATTTTTGATAGCCCTGGGAGGCCTGGTACCAACATCATCATTCCCTAACTGCATGACCAATAAGGGATAATAATCAGAGGGCTGTACCAGACTAGGCAGCCTTCTGGTAACATCTCCAACTTGGACTCCTGCTAGGCTAATAACTAAGATGAGTCTGGTGAACACCCACATGGGCTGGAGCAGAGGTACTGGCAGTTTGGGCACTTGCTTTCATCAGCTGAATTCAGTACCTTTTACTTCTCCATTGCTGCCTAGCAGTATCCTGGGTCTGGCTGGGGTGAAGTTAATTTTCTTCATAGCAGCCCATATGATTCAGTGCTGATAATGTACCACTGTTGTAGCTGTTGCTGAATAGTGTTCGTGCAGGGTCAAGGCCTTCTCTGTTTCTTTCTCAGTACCAATGGAAGTAGGCTGGGTTGTGCAAGATGCTGGGAGGCAACAGCTGGGGCAGCTGACTCTAACTGGCCAAGGAGGTATTCCATGCTATATAGCATCTGTTCAGCTGAAAAAACCAATAAAGGGTTTTCCGAGGTAGCAATCAGAGAGCAGCTCAGCATCAGTCTGCTGGTGGGAGGTGCATCACTGGATTTGTCTCCTTTTTCTTTACTTATTAAGCTGTCTTTAACAACCCAAACTTTTATTTTTCCAATTTGCTCCCCCATCCCTCTGGTTGGGAATGTGTGGAGGCTTAGCTGCCAGCCAGAGTCAACCTATCACAAGCAGGCAAGATCTCATTGGACACTTTCAGACATTTCAGCTCAGTCAAATATGCTTCAGGTTTGATAGTTAGACTGCTGGCAATACTCAACTTTATTCTCACATCATAACGAAGGCATGGACTTTGTTTTTCTTTTCCCATTTGTTAACTATATTGAGAATGCAGCAGACTAATTACACACAGCACAAGACTTTGTTCTCATAGGTAATCCTTAATCTGGCAAAGAGGTGTGAGGAGGGCATGGATCTTGGCTCAAAAAGCAGGGTCCACGTATCTAATCTGACAGAAATCAGATAGCCTGCAGCATTGTCTTGGCACATACAAATCATTTTCAATCCTATTGTTACTCTACACAGAACTGGAGAGAAGGGCAGCAAAATGTGACCTTACCTTTTATTTTTATTATCTGTACATCATTTCCTGAGTTATCCTGAGAAATTTCTTCCAGTACATGATAGACTCTTTCTCCACTGCACAGAAATAAGCACTTCACAAGCCAGGTTTCATTTTCAGCCTTGGGTTCTAGGCACCATCTTCATCATCAGTGGTCTGGAAGCACAAAAATCATCTCTTGGTAGTGTTTGCTTGTATCACAAAGACAAATAGTTTTAAATGGTGGCAAGTTGTAGAATACAATGGGGTGAGCCTAGCTGGTTCCACACAGTCCATCCTGACACGGCCAACTACGCAATTATTCATCAAGGAACGAGGGGTCAAGGCCACGCTGACAGAATGGAACATTTTAGCCTAAAAGTAACTAACCGATCGTGAGTTATGCAAGATGGGCAGCTGAGTAAGTGCTCCCATTACAGTACTTGGCCATGAGTGCCACGGGTAATAGTAAGTATGAGTTACAAGGTACATCCTCGCCTATGGCATTGGTCAAGCTGATGCTGGAAGAATTCATCCAGTCCTGATGTCAGCATTTTTAAAGGGATATGGAAACACTGAGGTAAGTTCAGAAAACAGCCACAAAAAAAGTATTTGCTAGAGGAAGTGGGAGGAAATGCCTTCTGGTGAGAGACTTGAAAGCTCCTTTGGTGTAACATCTGAAGGAAAAACTGGGAGCTGAGCTGACTCTGTCAAAGTACTTACAAACTAAAAACCACTGGTTCCTAAGGCACTCTAATCTAGCTGAGAGGGATGTAATAAGAACCAACAGCAAAATTCTGAAGGTACACAAATTCAGATGACAAAGCAGTTCTGAGCAGAAAAATGCTTGTCTGTGGAAAGAAGCTGCTTAATGTCTCTGGCATTCTGTAGATCAGGAGGGAATTTCTCTGGTCAGCATGCAAGGACAGCACTATGGCAGCAGGGCATATGGGAGGACAGACTAGACCAATTCATATTCTCTTCTAGGTTGATGATTGGTGAACCTCTGTGGTTTAGAACTACAGAACAGAAAACTCTGACTGACCTGTAACTTTCATCACTGGTCCAAATAGCACAGACCAGGCAAATCAATGCACATATTCAGAGAGGGAGAGGAGCTAAACTGAAGGAAGTTCATCAGTTCTGCTGCCAGCCCATTTTCATAATCAGGTGTTTGATGAAAGCATAGGAATTACTTCTGCTCCCATGGCATGCTCAAGGATGGGACCAGTCATCTTTTGGCGGTGCCCAGTGTCAGGACAAGGGGTAGTAGGCGCAAATTTGAGCATAAGAAGTTCCGTCTCTTCCAACCTGGTGTATTGTATTGTATTGTATTGTATTGTATTGTATTGTATTGTATTGTATTGAATCATCTAAACATGAGGAAGAACTTCTTTAATTTAAGAGTGACGGAGCACTGAAACAGGCTGCCAGGAGAGGTTGTGGAGTCTCCATCTCTAAAGACATTTAAAACCCTCCTGGCCATGTTCTGTGTAATCTTCTCTAGGTGAACCTGCCTTGGCAGGGGAGTTGGACTCTGATCTGCAGATGTCCCTTCCAGGCCCTACCATTCTGTGAGTCTGTGATACCTGAGGTGCTTATTTTTGAAACTGGTGATTCAACCAGGTCACTTTTTCACTTCTCCTTGGGGTTTGGAGTGGTGAATTCACTGTGTTTGCACTGGTTTGGGTCTGTCTGCCTCCTGTAGAAGCAGTTTCTGTCTATGATGACGTGCGCAAAATAGGAAAGGAAGCCAGGAATTTGGTCTCTGGTTCGTACATGCACAACTCAGTGCAGCAGGTTTTCAAATCAACACAACTAGGCTCATGCTGTGGCTTGTCTGCCATTGTTTTTGAGGGGAAGGCAGGAAAAGTTGCTTTTAAAATTCTTAAGTGTACCTCAGTCTCTGTTCTTATCACTTTTATTCAGTGCCAAGCACTGTGGTTAACTCCAGAGTTCTTTCTCCATCTAACAAGTTACTTTACATTGCTAGTACTCTTTCAGCTTTGGGTAGTTTCCCCTTTTTTCAGTAAAAAGATGGTGAATACTTTCCTGTGGGTACTGTTCCTTACCACAGCGTGTGCTTCCTTCCACAATATTTTTCTGCTTGTCAAATGAGACTATTTTTGCTCATGTTTTCAGACTCCATGAAAGCTTGAAATCTGCAGAGAAGAAGTTAAATAAAAGCTCTCAAAACTATTTCATGTCTTAACTCAGGCTCTGAAGCTGTGGGTTCAAAGCCCATCTTAGATCTTGAACAGGCAGGCAGCAACATTCAGTTTGAATATTCCCTGTAGGATGTGGGAAACACAGCCACAGTCTGTGCTTTTTTGTTGTTGTTTGTTTTGTTTTGTTTTAACCCACTGGAGGAGTTCTCTCTTTGTTCTCCTTGTTCCCTACAAAAAGATATATTGTTTTCTCCTGCAATCTTAAAGTGTCCCCTGCATCATAGGGGAATTTCTCTTTAAGCCACAGAGCAGTGCAGTATTTTCCAGTGGCTCCAGTGCAGGCTTTTCTCTTCTCTTCCACTTAGTGATCAGAACCCATTAGCTAAGCTTAGCATATCCAGACCTTGGTCGAGTTTGTCTAGTTCCATTAGTGCAAAACCGGGCTCTGCATTGTAGAGAGGACACTCCACTCTCATCCAGCATTCTGCAGAATCCCCTGGTGCTGCCTTTTCTTTCCATATACACTGAAGAACCTCACAAGCTGTTTTAAAGATGTCTCAGGCCACTGCAGGAATGGACAGAAATCTCCACAACATGAACAGGTAATATCCTTCCATGATTTGTAACTATGCTGCAGTTCCAATACCCAAAGCTTCCTTGTAAACTATAAAGTCATCGAAACATCTTGATTACCTTTCACACACCTGCACTTCCAAGCTGGGCTAGTTTTATGGGCTTCCCCAGATTGAATGTACAGAGAGAAGCATATCCAGAGATTGACTCATCCCACCTATCTATTCAGGGCAGGATAATCACCTTCAAGAGATACCTGTCTTCTTGTGCATATGGTAGACTATGACCTTGGCACGCCTCAGCCTTCATCTTTGAGTGTGTCCTTGATGACTTCAGGGTTAAGTGAGAATGGATCCATCCATGAGTCGCTAGGCTGCCGTTTCTTCTCCAGTCAAGGATCTATTGGAGTTTTTATTAAAGTTTCTGCCGGTTATGAAGCAATCAGCTTAATAAATAGGGGTAGTTCCCAGTGGTGCAAGAGTGTCACCTGTAGTGATGCACTCCAGCACTTGCAGACATCTTGCAAAATATGTTTCTAAGAGAAAACACCTTTGCAGATCAGACATGTCTGGACCCAGGTAAGTGGTACATGGAATTCAGGACCCTGCAGGGTGAATTTTGGGGGTTGTGTTCTTGTTCTGAGCAGTCCAGTTGTTCCTCTCCAAAGAAAGGCAGAGTTTTGTTAGCTGGAGGCTAGGCACAGAAATCTAGGCCATCCTTAGCTCCAAGAGAATATATATTTCACTGTGGAGGAGACAGTTAGGAGAGGATGGCTTTAAACTAGAGAAAAAAATTTTCCAAGTGGAGGGACAATTTAAATTCTTTAGCCTCCACTTGTGTTAGCTGCCTCTTGGCTTCTAGTGTATGAGAGCTTCTTGGCATGTGCCCTGCCTGGGGTCGAGTAGGACGTGGGAGAGATTGTGCTTGGATGTCTGGAGTACTACCACTTGGGGGGGAAATGTGTAGCATTCCAACAGATATAATTAATGACAAGTGTTGTTGTCTTTCTCCTGTGCCATCCACCCACTGGCTGCCTGGTGCTGACCCCTTGCTGTCCTGCTGACCTCTCCAAAGTTTATTTTAAAAAGGCATCTTGCTTTCCCAAACTTTTCAGCTTGGCTTCCCTTGGGCTCTTGTTCAGTGCATGCCCAAGACTGTGCCTGTGTCCACTGCTCAGCAATCAGACACAAGTGTTTCCATTAAAGGGATGATTAATGGAACCTTCCTTGAGAGTGGGAGAGGGAGAAGTGGGGAATACAAGTCAAGAAATGCGTTAGAACTGAACAAAGGAACTTTGTTCCTTTGTTTCAAAACCAGCTTACGTTTTAAGTGTGCCGCAAATCGCCCTGGTCCTGCCCACCTCCATGAAAAGCTGCACTTGTTTCTGCAGCAGTGGCCTTGAGACATGGTCCTGCTTTCAGCCCACTTAGGAGTGACCACATTTAACAATGCCACCAGATGAACTTGCCCCTGTGTTGGCCGATGCAGTAGATACAGGGATTAACACTGTGCTGTGCAGGTGTATGGAATTTTCTACATTTAAATGCAAAGTAATAAAGCAATGTGCAGGACTGAGGAGTATACAGGGATCCAAACTGGCCCTTACGAGAGCACAGCTGTCCAGTCAGCCCTGCCTAGTAGCATTCTCCACAGAGAAAACTGCGTTCTTCATTTGCATGATGAGGAGCATGCATCAGTTTCTGTTTCACCTCACGTCTTCCTCTGCTTAACCTTTTCATGTTACAGGATGTTGTTAGAGGCAAAACTCTGTTTCTTCCGCTTCCATTATACCTTGTGCTTAGCTGTCGGGTGCCCAGGGATAGCACCCACCCTGCCAGCTAAGCCACCCTGCAGACAGACTAGTTTTTCACTGCTGAGGGGAACTGGTGAAAGACATGAATGTGGTATAGTGAGAGTAAAAATCTTGGGAGGAGGCTAGGAACTCCGTGCTGCCTCTTCTCTGGGGAACGGAGGGCTGGAGCTTCTAACGCTGCCAGACAAGACCTTCCACAGCACTTTACAAGCAAGAAGCTTTGTTGCTTTCCAGGAGAAACCAAGGCTTTTATTGCTTGCTTTTTTGAGTCTACCAATGTATTGGGACCTTTACAGAGAAAACAGAAGATGTTATCTTCCCACAAGCTAAAGAGCATAGGCACCTCCCCTACCTGCCAGACTTTGATGTTCATCAGAAACAATCAACTCTGCCTACCTGGTGAGTTGTTATTCAGCATGTGCATTTCATATTCTTTATGGACTCAATTCACCAAGGCCAGAGCTTGATGCTGTTGCCAAATCAGAACTGGGCAGTTGCACTGTGCTGCAACAAGGAGGCTAAGGCATGGGGCTGGAGCTGCTCTTTCCTGCTCAGCAAACCACATCCGAGAATCTCTTGCCATCTGCACAGCAGCCACACCAACAAAACCAAGAGCAACAACAAAAAGTAAGCCCATGTTTTCTTCATTAAACCAGTTCTACACATGCTCCTGCCCTCTCCTGCAGTCAAACCCCACCAGGCACTATGAGCTTGTGAAAGGCTGGCACTGCCTGGGACATCCACGTGCCAGTGCCAAGGGAAGCCCTTGCTCCTCCCCTGCCCAGAAAAGACATTCTGCTTTTGTGACATCTAGGCCACTGCAGCTGCTACAAGAAGAGGAGGTTTGCTAGAAATCATTAACAAAGTAAATGTGTTGTGAATTAAAACATCGTGAGCCTGTAACTGCAGTACAAAACCTATCAGCATCCAATTCTGACGACTGACTGCAAACTCCTTCCTGGCCATCTATATGAAGGACCAAACCTTGTGTAAATACTGCCAGAGACACTGCCCTCATAACGAAAGTGTCTTCATTTTAGTGCAGTTTGGAGGGGGCATCTTCTTAATAAAGTCTTTCACAGGCTGTTAACTGCAATGATGTCGGGATTTTTTTTCTCCAAGATGATTGAGTTTTCATGACTGTCTCCATTCATTTCTACAGGGAGAAGTTTTTACTTTGTTTGAACGATCGATATTCATCCACTCTATTGTTAGTTGTTGCGCCCTTACTGGAGGAGCCTAAGGAGCTTTGTCAGTTCACTACTACTGCTTTTGTGGTCTTTTGTGTGATTTATACCCATTGTTGATATTAAGTTTCAATTCAGTCAGTCGTGGCTTAAAGACAAGAATGAAATTGTTAGGGAGATATAAATTATTGGCCAATTTGCAGGGGTTGTTGATGTGAACGAATCGAGTTGCTTTACCACAGACATGTCTGAGTGATCATATTCACCTGTGGTACAGCCAGAAAGAAAGGCCGCTGCTTTTCGCAGTAGTTGTGGAAGGGAACCTGTTTGCAGCATACCATTAACGTCTTACTTGAGTAAAGCATTTTTCAGCCTTGCAGCATCTCAAATGAGTAGAAACAGGCCAAAAATAGATGGATCATAGATTCCACCTTCAGTGCAGCTGGGTTAGTCCACTGCTTTAGCATCCTTGATGTTGCGTCTTGCGTTTCCTGAAGCCTCACCTAGGAAGTATACACAGATTTACATTTCTAAGGCAATACCTATGAAGAGAGAGCCGGCCATGCTCTTCACATCTCTTCTAGACAGGTACATATTTTCCTAGATCTAGGAATATTTCCTTCTGGCTGCCAGGCAAAGAAAAAAAAAGCTACAGGAAGAAACAAACTAAATCTCTGGGGTAGAAATATGGTCTAGAAACCCACTACATTTCCCTGAGAGAACAGAAAAGATTGCAGCAGTTGTTCTTCTTCTTTTTGTTTTGTGTGGTGTGTGTCATCCATAGGAGAAAGAGAGATGCTGCCTGGAATATGTTTAAAAAGATCTTCCACATAACAAATAACAAGGGCAAAATGGGTTTCACAGAGGAGCAGGTTGAAGTGCAATAGGCACTGGGATGTATTAAGAAGCTTATGGTTGGTCCCAGTCACATTTTTTTTAGCTGGATGTTTGTTGCAGTTTAGTAATGACACACAAGAGAGCTCAGATTAAGTTGTCTTGTTTCTCTAAGTTTTAAGCAGAGTGTTCCTCATTTACAAGAAAAATGGGTAGATAAAGATGAAAGGGTTCCTTACTACTGGCTGTTGCTGGGACTTGCTTTATTTCTTGTCAGAACCAGTGTAGCACTGTCATTTGCAGGCTAACATTGTTTTGCCCTGCAGTTCGGATGATCTTCTCCAGTTGTATAATCACAGAGCAGTATGGAGTATCTGTGGGTGGCTTTAAGAGATTTTCTAGGTGCCTTTATTTCAGAAGTTTGGCGTCCAAACATTCTATGATTTGTTTATACTGATTTCATTGAGAAGGAAGGAATAAATCTGATCTCCTCTTTATTGTAACTTGATAGCACGGCAGTTATCACAGGCATGGTTTCAATTAGGTCTTATTTGTGCTTGAAGAGTATTACTGTGTAATGTGCATGGTTATGGGTGTATTTTCTCAGCTTCTGTTTGCAGCCTTACAAAGCTGGTGTCTCCTTCATGCTCCACTTGTATTGTTTGTGTGACAGCTAAAAGTATTAAATTTGTAGTGCAGCAGGAGACTGAGCAGAATGTTTCGGTCTCTACTGCCACTTAACTTACACTAGTATCTGCTTTTATTGTGTGCTTGATTTTAAGTAACTGGTGAATTCCCCTACATTAGACAGTTTCAATGCCCAGCTGGACAGGGTGCTGAGCCATCTCATCTAGACTATATTCTTACCCCGAAAGGTTGGACTAGATGATCCTTGAGGTCTCTTCCAACATGGTTTCCTATGAATCTATGAATTCTACTCTGTCATGGCAGAGTAAAACTGCCTGGAAGCCCTGTGAATGTTGGTTTATTTGTTCTGCAACAGCTGAAACTTGCCTATCACTGACCCTGGAGATTAGATTGCCACCTGGGAGGCAGGACATGTGGCTTGCTGACCTAAAGCTAAGAAATCTAAAATCCGTATCGCTTGCACTCTGGACAAGTGTTCTCACATCCATGCTGTTGACAAAAGGGGAGTCTTGCCTCCACCCTCTTATCTGGTGAGATCAGTGGGCTCTGTTCAGGCCTGTTGAAGAGCCGAGGAGAGGACTGTGCATCTGTAGACACTAGCTGACCAAGCTGCCAGGTCCTCTGCATGTGCTCCTGGCTTTGCACTTGAGCTACAGAGAAGAGCAGGAGTCCACCTCTGGGCTTAGAGTACCTCATTTCCTGTCTTTCCTCTTCACACTGAATAAAGAAAGAGAGTACTTAACTTTAGACCTTTGATTTTTATCCCAGGGACATGCTATTTAGAACTTTGCTCTTGTAGTGCCTAATTTGTAAGCCCCTGAATTCTTCATTGAATCTCACCCTGAGAGGTTATTTTGTAACTAGCAAGATTTGGAATAAGCTCTTTTTGACAGCTGCAGTTAATGGATTTTAATAATAGATGCTAGGATGAAATGATAAAATAGCTGTTAGCAGAACTTCCAGACTAAAAGCCAGTTGTTCAGTGAAGTTGTTGGACAGGTATCTCTATTTTTGAATGTAAGTGTAAATGGAGGAAAAGCAGGTCCATAGCTGGAGAGTTCAGTTAATCAGTCAAGGAGTGTCTGCACTGCTGAGCTGCCAATTGGAGAGGTTCCTGAATTTAAGAAGTCAGAGTTCTTGAGGAACCGGTTCCTCCTTCTTAGTGTCTCTCTTGAAGCAGTTTCTAAGCTACAAAGTCCATGGGGTATATCATTGCATGTAGGACAGCGTTCAGGGGGATGCCTGAAAGTGCCCACATCATTGCTACTCACCTGTCTACCTGCATTGCAGTAGCAGCCAGAAGTAGGAGTTAATGACTGGAGAGAAAACTTGGGTGCAGATATCCAGTTCCTACTTAAATCAACAGACAAATGGCAGAAGAAGCTGAATCTGAGGCTTTTCCATTAAAAAGGGAGCATCAAGCAGCAGAAAAATGTAAGATAATCCAATCATCAAAAGTACAGCTGCCACTTCACAAAATGAACAGGAAGGTAGCTGGGACTGATTTTGAGTGAAGGCAAACCCTTCATCTTACCGTGCATTAGCCAAAGAAATGGTTGAATTTGGGTGTAAAATAGCAGTACTGGACTAGGCAGGGGAAAAATATGGATTACAAGAGTTTTCAGCAATGCTGCCAGTTAACTTGATCAGTGCAATAACGAGTCACTGAAGGCAGGTTAGTTTTTTATTTCACCTCTAGGAAATACCCAAATATCCTCACAGGGTTTTGAGGTAAAAGGAGAAGCAATGAAGTCATGATACTGCTCCTGTATAAAGAAAGGCAGGTTAAAATATTGTACTTAAAAAAAAATGTTGAAAATATGAATATGCACTTGAAAAGGGATAGTGGGGGCAGAAATAGTATAGGTTTTTTGGTTGTTGCTAGACACCCTCTGATCCAAATAGTAAGTTGAAATTTCTGCACCTAGTCTAAAATTCTTTTTAAATCTGTGGAAGAAATCATCCGTGCAAAAATCAGCCTGGTTTGGCACTCACCAGACACTTGCTCTTCCCAAAACGTGGTTTTATTTTGCAGTTCAGCTCTAATTCCAACCACTATAAGCTGGGATTGCTGGACACTACAGTCTAGTGAGGAGTTTAACAGCAGGAGCAACAGGCCCAGGTTAAAAATTCAGTGACCAGGAACAAATGTGCCCTTTATTTCATCTCCTAGATGTAGTTTATTTGTTTAAACTTCTCTCATTTAGCAGAAAAAAAATCTAACCTTACAATGTCTTCTTAATCACAGTTACTTTCAAAGGGACATACATGCTCTATAAATTACGCCAGCACAGAAGTATTCTTTGGACTTGGAGACTGGCAGTTAACTATTAAGTGGCATCTAAAACACCTGGCATTGCCTCTGAGGAAGGAAAACGGCAATGCCTCTACTGAAAATGACAAAATCAAGTTGACACGACAAGTGATGGAAACGTACTGCTTGATGGTCTTACAGGCAGGAGCTTCGGCTGAAAAATACTGAGCTAAAGTGGATCTCCAAGGTCACACAGCAGATTAGTGGCAAAGTCCTTTGAATGACTCAGATTTTTCAGAGAAGCATAGAGTGGTTGTGGTTGGAAAAGATCTTTGAGATCATTGAGTCCAACTCATTCTCCCCCTATACACAGCACTGGTCAGGCCACACCTTGAGTCCTGTGTCCAGTTCTGGGCCCCCTCAGTTTAGGAAAGATGTTGAGATGCTGGAAGGTGTCCAGAGAAGGGCAAGAAAGCTGGGGAGGGGTCTGGAGCACAGCCCTGTGAGGAGAGGCTGAGGGAGCTGGGGTTGCTGAGCCTGGAGAAGAGGAGACTCAGGGGACCCCTTCTTGCTGTCTACAACTCCCTGAAGGGAGGTTGTAGCCAGGTGGGAGTTGGTGTCTTCTGCCAGGCAACCAGCACCAGAACAAGAAGACACAGTCTCAAGCTGCACCAGGGGAGGTTCAGGCTGGATGTTAGGAAGAAATTCTTCATAGAGAGAGATTGGCCATTGGGATGTGCTGCCCAGGGAGGTGGTGGAGTCACCATCACTGGAGGTGTTCAGGAGGAGACTTGATAGGGTGCTTGGTGCCGTGGGTTAGTTGATCAAGATGGTGTTGGGTGATGGGTTGGACTTGATGATCTTGAAGGTCTCTTCCAACCTGGTCTGGTCTATTCTATTCTATTCTGTTCTGTTCTGTTCTGTTCTGTTCTGTTCTGTTCTCCAACTCTACTAAGGCTGGTGCTATACCATGACCCTCAGCAACACATCTCAGCCTCTTTGAAATGCCTCCAGCAGTGGAGATTCAGCCACCTACTTGGGCAGCCTGTTCCAGCAGCTGAGAACCCTTCCAGGGAAGAAGTTTCTTCCCACTTGTCCTGTCACTTGTTCCTGTGGAGAAGAGACTGATTCCACAAAACACCCCAGGAGCTGAAGTGTTTTCATTCACTTTAAAAGGAACTAGAGACCTCTTGGTTTGTTTTTCACATGGAAGAACCAACAAGTCTACAAATATGCCACAGCAGGCACATTCATTGTCCCAGTGGTTATGTATGGCACTTGCCTGTGACATTTTGACTGGAGAGTCTGTCCTAAGGCTAGAAAACCTTTTCTGACAACTGACACATTCTCACATAAAGTATTATTTCTTGATTTAGTGGTTTTCTGAGAAATAATTTTGACCACCTGCCCTCCTCAAGTGTCCTATCCAGCTGGTCACACGTGTCCCCCAGCAAGTCCCTTCTTTGAGGAGCAGCAGGATCTGCAGCATCCTCATGCTACTTCTGAGGTACTTTTCTTCTCAAATTTTGGGTCTTGACATAAAAAGGCTGGAATGAAGAATATGGTGTTGTGCATACCCAAGTGAAGGCAGGGAGCCAACAAAATGCTGTTGTAATTACAAGTGAACATTCTTGTATCATAAAACTGCAAAGAAAAAGCTATAAATCAGAGCTGGCCTGGTGGTCCCTGGCAGCAAAGCACAGGAGATTTGAGCTCATTCCCTGAGCCGGCCAAGAGTGGGATCCTCGCGGAGACAGTGGCTCATTCCAAGGGAAGGGCATTCCTCATGTCTCCCGAGTGATGGTCATGAAGCACTGATTTTGATGGGAGTCAGATCCAGCCTTCGGCTCTGCAGGAGTGATAATCTGAAAAGTGCTGGCCATTGTGAAAAATAAAGCAAGCTGGGAACCAGAGGAATGTTATCTTCAGGAGCTCTTGTGTGTGTGTTCAGGAGCCTACAGCTCTGTGTCAGGGATGTGCTGTTGTCCACGTCCTGTATTTGATCACGTCTTGTTCTACTTGATTCGGGTAGCTAGCTTCACTTTTCTATGTGCTCCCCCATGACAGCAAACTGTGCTAAAAGCCTTCTATGGGCATTAGGAAAATGTAAGGAAATTAATACTATCCAGAATGTCTCTGTTGAAGTTCCGGTCACCGCTGAACACAAGCTATACCTTCAGTTAGAAATGGTTTTTTTCTTTTGCCTTGGAACATTTGCCCTTTCTTTTTCATTCTAGTGTGTTATGAGGAGACAGCTCTTTAAAAATCATTGATTTGCCTGGACCATTTCCTAATTTCAGCATTAAGTAAGTTGCAGGAGGGTAGGAAAGTATTAAAGCTGTCAGCATTGGGCAGTTTTCTTTAATACAAGCTGCACATGGCTGTTATTTCCTGTCTTTCTGAAAGATGTGGATTGAGCTGAGCCTACATTCACAGTTCAGGAGGAGCAAAATAAGATGATCAACCACTGTCAAAATAAAAATTTAAGAAAAAAAGGTAAAAAAAGAATCCTGCCAGTGTACAAAAGATTACAGCCAAACAACCCCCAAACTGATAGCTGCACAAACAGCACTTGCCCAGCAGCAATAGTCAGCTGCTAGGAATGCCCAATGCCCCGTCAGGTTGGGAAGAATCTATAATTAATAGCACATTTAGAGGCTCTTCTGTAATGAAGCCACAATTTAATCTGCTAGCCTGGTTATGGAGGAGGTGAAGGGGAGAGGGCAGAATTGCAATTCTGCAGAGTCTGGCTTTGCAGAGTATATTATCTCCCTGTTGATAGCAGTGTGAGACCAAGGCAGAGAGCTTTTTTCCAGAACCAGCCCCTGCAATGGTTGGAGAGCTGCAGTCCTGGAAGGTGAAGAGCTCTTTCTTGAACAGATATGACTCCCTCCAACTCTGATAAACTTTCCCAAAAGATGAGGGCAATCTATCCCACACAGGATGTGCTCAGCACATTGAGGGACTGAGTTAGTAATGTCCCTGATAATTGTGGATACTTCATTGTAGGAGTCAGTTTTTATTTAAAAGTTTTAATAGGAGTATGCACATCTGTCTTTATACCCAGCAGCTTTTCTGGCCCACAAGAAGTCCTCTGTGAGTTTCCCCAACTGAGCTCAGTGGGATCTCTGTCAGCTGCAAGATTTATGTCATCTTTTTCAGTCCTGAGAACTGTTCCTTAAGCTTTTCACATCTGGATTTAATTGGAAAGACATTAAAAGACATTAAGTGTGTTGGAAAAGCATATTTTAGAGAAGATCTTTATAGACACTTCCATTAAAGGAGCTGATGGCTGTAGGTTAAAATGGGATGAGGACGAGCCATCAAGCAGTTAGGAAGGACAAAAATGATATCACAAACTATTTCAGATGAGAAGTTCTGCCTGTAGCTTGACTTCAATCAGGACAAAAATACCAGTTAACGCGGTGCAAAAATACTCTGAAATCAGAATTAAAAAAAGAAAACAGAAAGCCTTGTGGCAACATCCCAGTTTCTCATTCCAGGCCATATGTGCCGATGTCCAAGCTTTTCGTTGTCAGTCTGGGTACGGCTCTGTTGGACCCGCGTGCACGCTTGCAAAATCAAACTTGGAAACTGAAGAGGTTGGAAGTATCCTGCTCCGAACGCTGATACAGGAGCAGAGTGACACAGGAGCAGAGATACAACAGTTTGGTACTTGGGCTTCATCACAAATGCTGTCATGCAAGAATCTACAGCCCTGACTCCTGCTTTGTTCCAGCTGCAAAGTGCTGCTTGCAGAAGCCAGTGGGCAGTCCTTTGTAATATCTTACTTTCATCTTCAAACCAAAGTCTGGACTCACGTTTTGCACTGAAAACCTAAGGTAATGGCCTTGGTATGAGAGAAGAGGCATTCTTCTATTGAAAATTTGCTAAAAAAGAGGAATCTGGTGTTTAGGAAATTACTCCCAGGTCTAAATATTGGGGGCGGGGGAAGTGCTCTTTAGAGTATTTTGGCAAAACGAGTTTGTGAAAGGCTCTCACCTGTCTTCCTTTTCTCCACTACGGCCCAGAAAGTGTTCAGCATTAATGGGAAGGTTATTGCTTGCTGGGTGATAGTGACATTTCAATTGAAATTGTGGCTGCAGTATAGACTGCTCTTTTCTATAATGAAACATATATCTCTTTTTTCAGAACCTCTCTCTGCTGCCTTGGCCCATGGCAAAATGCATGTAAACTAGAAAAAACAACTCCTACTTCTAGTGCCTGACCTTGAGCCAGCCCTTCGCTCATGCACTTTCTTCACTTCAGTTTCCTACTGTTCAAAACCAGGAATAAATAAAACTACCTCTGGTCCTTAGTGCCATTTTGTCTCATGAAAGGGAAGAAACTTGCAAGGAGAGGTACAAAGGATTTAGGCTCTAGTGAGTGAGTTGTACAAACTCAGGTTACTAAGTGGAAGAGTAACCACACTGAAATAAATGTTGGGCAACACTTAATAGTTTGCACATTTTTGTGTGCTGATTTTCATGTGAGAATTCAGGAAGATCTTTTAATATCCAAATTTGGGCCACTCTGCATGAGCAGCTGCCTGAGAAAACCACTGAAATAATAGAATTGATGCTTATAGCTGATTTGAATACTTCACAGTTTAGAGCTCATTCACTTTGTTAAACAAGTTCTGGCTACTAATTATATGGGTTAGGGCCCATTCTCTGGTGAGGAATTAAGTAGGCTTTTCCTCTTTTATGGACTGCTAGCCCTGTGGTGAACACCGTGGTAGCGATGTCAAAACCAGGATGGAAATGTGGAGATCAAACAGATGAGGACATGTGTCTTTTACAGCATGTTTTAGAAGTCCTCATGAACTCTTACACAGCTGAGAACCTCAACCCACTTTTTGAAAGTCCAGAAGTCAAAATCTCCTGCAGTACAGATAAGGGTTAATGACAGTGGACTTGTAAATCTAGGGCCTTGATGCAGGGAAATGTCCGTACATAAATAATTAAACAACCCAAACTGTTCTGAGAACACAGCTGACAAGGATATTTTCCAGCCATCAGCGATGAAAGAGAGAGTGATTCATGGCCTTTCTTCCCTGCTGGTGCACGACTTTGCCTGCCGGTCTGCACTCTGCTGTTTTCAGTTTTAGGTTTAAAGCCACGGGGTTTAAGACTCCCATAATATTTGCCTGCAGCTTTTTGGCCGTGCTTAAGGCCAGTTGTATGATTTAAACCTCTGCCTACCCATGTATTAATTTGCCACCTAAATGCTCTCATCAGCAGTCTCCAATTATTGAAAGCATGAATGTCTACCTCCTTCTGGAAGTTGGTGTCGAAGAAGCTTTTGTCTCAGGATAGGAACTCAGAGTAAGAGTCATCTGAGGTTATCTGTTTTCTGGTGAAACTCTGTTGTCCATATCTAGTGTAGACACTCGGAGATTTTGTTATTTAAAGATATTTGCCTTGATGCTGCTAATTAAAATGCATGATTCTTTGTTCTTTCAGTTGCAACAACTGAAGAAAAAAATAAAAAGGAAGTTAGAAACAAATTTAAAATACCTTCCAGATCTTTAGACCAGAACTGAAAAATACACACTGAAAAGCCAGAAATTACCTGACAAAAAGAGGCGTGGTTAGAATTTATTGTAACTGCTGATACTGGGGCTGAATTCAGCCATACCTCACTGGGTACTGGTATTACACCTGAAAGCTCTTTTGAGGTTGTAGAACCACAGAATTGTTTTGATTGGAAAAGCCCTTTCAGATCACTGAGTCCAGGTGTTCTCTGTCTCTACCAAGGCTGGTGCTAAAGCATGTGCCTCAGTACCACATCTCTACCTCCAGGGATGAGGATTCGACCGCCTCCCTGGGCAGCCTGTTCCAGTGCTTGAGAATCCTTTCAGGGAAGAAGTTTCTTCTAATGTCCAACCTAAACCTCCTGTGGTGCAACTTGAGGCCATTCCCTCTCATCCTAAATGCTTATGAAGAAGTGCCAACTTGCTGATTTCCAGCATAGGTTGCCACAGGAGCAGGTAGTTAGAGATCTCCTCAGCCGCTTGGACCCCCACAAGGCCATGGGACCGGACGGGATCCACCCTAGGGTGCTGAGAGAGCTGGCAGATGAGCTGCCAAGCCACTCTCCAACCCTTTTCACCAGTCCTGGCTCACAGGAGAGGTCCCAGAAGACTGGAAGCTGCCAACGTGGTGCCCATCCACAAGCAGGGCCGGTTGGATGAGCCAGGGAATGATAGGCCTGTCAGCCTGACCTCAGTGCCAGGCAAGGTTATGGAACAGATCATCTTGAGTGCGATCACACAGCACTTACAGGGTGGCCAAGGGCTCAGGCCCAGCCAGCATGGATTTAGGAAGGGCAGGTCCTGCCTCACCAACCTGATCTCCTTCTATGCCCAGGTGACTGCCTGGTGGCTGTGGATGGAGTCTGCCTGGACTTCAGCAAGGCCTTTGACACCGTCCCCCACAGCAAACTCCTGGCCAAGCTGTCAGCCCCTGGCTTGGACAGCAGCACTCTGAGCTGGGTTAGGAACTGGCTGGAGGCTGAGCCCAGAGAGTGGTGGTGAATGGTGCCACAGCCAGCTGGCAGCCAGGCACCAGTGGTGTGCCCCAGGGATCAGTGCTGGGCCCCATCCTGTTCAATATCTTTATTGATGATCTGGATGAGGGCATTGAGTCCATCATCAGTAAACTTGCAGATGACAGCAAGCTGGGGGCAGGAGTTGATCTGCTGGAGAGCAGAGAGACTCTGCAGAGGGACCTCGACAGGCTGGACAGATGGGCAGAGGCCAAGGGCAGGAGATTGAACACATCCAAGTGCCGGGTTCTGCACATTGGCCACAGCAACCCCAGGCAGTGCTACAGGCTGGGGTCAGAGTGGCTGAGAGCAGCCAGGCAGAGAGGGACCTGGGGGTGCTGGTTGATGGTAGGCTGAACATGAGCCTGCAGTGTGCCCAGGCAGCCAAGAGGGCCAATGGCATCCTGGCCTGCATCAGGAACAGTGTGGCCAACAGGAGCAGGGAGGTCATTGTGCCCCTGTACACTGCACTGGTTAGGCCACACCTTGAGTCCTGTGTCCAGTTCTGGGCCCCTCAGTTTAGGAAAGATGTTGAGATGCTGGAAGGTGTCCAGAGAAGGGCAACAAAGCTGGGGAGGGGTCTGGAGCACAGCCCTGTGAGGAGAGGCTGAGGGAGCTGGGGTTGCTGAGCCTGGAGAAGAGGAGGCTCAGGGGACACCTTCTTGCTGTCTACAACTCCCTGAAGGGAGGTTGTAGCCAGGTGGGGGTTGGTGTCTTCTCTCAGGCAACCAGCACCAGAACAAGAGGACACAGTCTCAAGCTGTGCCAGGGGAGGTTTAGGCTGGATGTTAGGAGTAAATTCTACACAGAGAGAGTGATTGCCCATTGGAATGGGCTGCCCAGGGAGGTGGTGGAGTCACCATCATTGGAGGTGTTCAGGAGGAGACTGGATGAGGTGCTTGGTTGCATGGTTGAGTTGATTAGGTGGTGTTGGATGATAGGTTGGACTTGATGATCTTGAAGGTCTCTTCCAATCTGGTCTATTCTATTCTATTCTATTCTATTCTATTCTATTCTATTCTATTCTATTCTATTCTATTCTATTCTATTCTATACAATACAATACAATACAATACAATACAATACAATACACCAGGTTGGAAGAGACCTTCAAGATCATCGCGTCCAACCCATCAAACAATCCAACCCACCCAACAACTAGACCATACAGCCAAGCACCCCATCAAGTCTTCTCCTGAACACCTCCAGTGAAGGTGACTCCACCACCTCCCTGGGCTGCCCGTGGAGGTGGTGGAGTCACCTTCATTGGAGGTGTTCAGGAGAAGACTTGCTGGGGTGCTTGGTTGCATGGTTTAGTTGTTGGGTGGGTTGGACTGGTTGATGGGTTGGATGCGATGATCTTGAAGGTCTCTTCCAACCTGGTGTATTGTATTGTATTGAAGTAACAGAACTGCCTCATCCTAAATGACCCTGCAGCATTTTCTCTGGCTTTTTGAAGAATGCTCTGCTGTTTATTACCCCTGGAATTCAATTCTCTCTACTGTTAACTCAGGCAACCCCTTTACTCCAGCAAATTGTTGAAGATGAAAACCTGTGGCAATAAAATTCCATGGTGAATACCATCTTTCACTCCATCCACCCCTTGGAATATTGAGGGGCATGTAGGAATGAGTGGACATGTCTGTCAAAGCTAGTGGAAGAAGGTGACATGCATGCTGCTTTTGACAGAAGATCTGCTGAACAGATTGGAAAAACTGCTCAAGAACAGTTAATCCTTACTTTAGATTACCCCCAGAAAGCTGGCAAGATCAGGCTCTTCGTGGATTATGTATCATTTCAGTTCTGGCTCCATGAGTTGCCTGAGGGTACTGTTAACTACTGTGTGGGACTTGTTCTAAGCCACATCTGTGAATCATCACCCTCTGAAGGTAGTGGGCTCCTGTCCTCCAAGCTCCTCCTCTTGACAGGTGCAATCAGTAGCCTTCATTGTAGTGCCTATCAGGTGGCTCTGCCTTTGTGCAGGGATTAATTTGGTTGGAAAATGCTATTTCCAAGGAAACTACATGAATTAATCAGATTATGTCCCTGTGGTTTTTATGCATATCATAAACTGTGGGAGGAAAGGGCTTAAAGTCATTTAATTAAGGTTTACATTGTGCAGTGTGAAAAGCCCTTCTGAATTTAATTTTTAAACAGATGTTAAAACTGGTTCACATGAAATCTTATCAACCAGGGAAAATGGCACATTGAGAGGAAAGGGGCAGGAGTTACTGCCTGTGAATCCGTTTACACCACAAGGCGTGGGGAAAAGGAATTTATTTGCAATACCCATCACCTGGTTTTGCTTGGCTGTTACATAGGGAGCCTGTAAATCCAGGAGAACTGAACGGCAATTGTAAGGAGTCAAATTTTAGCTGCTTTGTGTGTGTGTGTAAGTCTACCCAACCAAATGTCACAGACTTATAGAATGGGTTGGGTTGGAAGGCACTGTAAAGATCATCTAGTTCCAAACCCCCTGTCATGGGCAGGGACATCTTCCACCAGCCCAGGTTGCTCAAAGCCTCCTCCAGCCTAGCCTCGAACACCTCCAGGGAGGAGGCATCCACAGCCTCCCTGGGCAACCTGTTCCAGTGTCTCACCACCCTCACTGTAAAGAATTTCTTCCTAATCTCCAGTCTAAATCTGCCCTCTTCCAGCTCAAAACCATTGCCCTTTGTCTACAAGCCCTCATCAGAAGTTCCTTCCTGGCTGTCCGGAAGCCCCCTTCAGATACTGGAAGGCTGCTCTAAGGTCTCACCACAGCATTCTCTTCTCCAGGCTGAACAGCCCCAACTCTTGCATCCTGTATCCATAGCAGAGGTTCTCCAGCCCTCTGATATCTTTGTGGTCTACTCTGGACCTGCTCCAACAGTTTGATGCCCTTCTTGTGTTGGGAGCACCCGAACTGGACAGGGTGCTCCAGGTGGGATCTCATGAGAGCAGAGTTAAAGGGGCAAAATCACCTCCCTCATCCTGTTGGTCACACTTCTTTTGATGCAGTCCAGGACATGGCTGGCCTATCTTCCCTTGGTGCATTTCTGTATGCATGAGATTTTTAGTGTGGGCAAATTAAAGCCAAGTGGAAGCTTGGTCAAAAACTTCTTCATCAAGAGAACCCAAACCCAATTGCCAAGAACAGTAATTCTGAAGACATGCAAATGAAATAGGTGCTCAGCTTTGGGATGCTAGGTCCTCAAACTCGCCTCTTCGGCTGTGGCATTGTTGTGGTTATCTCAGTAGCCTTCAACTGTGAAATTTAAATCTGCATATTAAGAAGCCATGAAGTGCATCTGATCACTGCCACAGCCACCTTTGCTGCAGTTTTATTGCACAGCTGCTGCCGGCTTTTGAGGCCTCAGTTGTCAGGGCGAGGGCAAGAACCTTTCGACTTGGGAGGCTTTTCTACTTTTGAGTTACAAACCAAACGAGTATGGATTGCTTGAAAATGCTCGTGCTAGCAGTTCTCTTCATGCATTTCATCTGCTTGTGTCTGGGCTTCTGGCTTGCAAGTGAAATGGAGGCCCAGAAACTAGATCTATTATTTTAACCTGACATGCAAGCATTTTGTCAAGCCTGAACTCAGGCGCAGCCATATTCTTTTCCATGAGGGTAGTAGAACACTGATATAAGCTGCCCAGGGATGTGGTTGGGGCCCCATCCCTGGATTCATTCAAGGTGAGGCTCAAGAGGACTCTGGGCAACCTGATCTAATTGGGGATGTCCCTGCTGACTGCAGTGGGGGTTGGGCAAGATGACCTTTAGAGGTCCTTTCCAACCCAGACCATTCTATGATTCTGTGACTCTGTGATTCATGTACACGGCCTGTGGCCACAGGCAGTATGACCACAATGAGTCCCTTCATTCTGCAAACTCAACCTTGAGCTAAGACCTAGCTACTAAAGACAGTAAAGTCTTGTCCTTCATGACCTGCTCTGGACCCTGACTTCGGCAGCGTAGTTGTTTCTGCCCATAACTTTATGTCTTCAGAAAACACTGGTTAAGGCCAAGCTGAATAGTGGGTTTTGTATGTACTTAAAAAAGTGATGTTAGGAGACATGTCACCAGTCAGCTAACAGTGTCAAGCAGTGTGTTTATTAGGATTGTCTCAGACCTCCTTGGTAAAGTCAACTGGAAGGGCCACAGAGAACAACAAACTTTTACAGTTTTCATCTTGGTGAAATAATCTGCAAAGTTAACACAGATTTAAGAGGAAGAACACAAACCACATACTGTGCTAAAACAAACATGGGAGAATTTTATCGTGAGGATGTGGTCTTACAAGCACGTGGACTAGCAAAGTGCCTGTCTGCCCTTGCTAAAAGAATGATCTAATGTTACCAGATTGTCATTCTGAGACACTTAATCCCCAGAGTGAGAAACAGTTTCAATGCTCTTTTACTAATTGCCAATTGACTTGAGGAAAGCTAAAAGCTGGCTGGAAACATCCATCCCCATCCTGAGACATACTCATAGTAATCCCGGGAATGGCAGCCAAGACAAACAGCTAGCGGTGCGGCGCATCCTGTTGGCATCGTGCTTTTGGCACTGTCATAGCTACGGAGAACACAAGCGATAGGAGAAATGTGTAAGGACATCTGTTCTGTAACCTGTGGGGCTTCACTCACAAAACAGTTGTAAAATCTTCTGGAGGAGAGGAAAGCTTCTCTCGATCTGTGCAGATGCTCTATTGTAAGAGAAAATATCAATGGAAGGAAGTGCTGAGCCTTTGAAAGAGGAAATTGTTTACCTAATTCACTGTCAAATGTTCCATTCTTGTCTTTCCTTTTCATTTAACCTGACTTATCTGCTCTTCCTAAGTTATTTTTAAGCCAAGTGGTGTAAATCTGCTGGGACTAATAGAATTGAATCATGGATTAAATTAGCCTGGTGTCTGCTTGTAACTCTTCTTTGCTGCTCTGTGTCACTCTGCTGACTATTCAGGTCACAGCCTCTCAGCTGCCAGCTTCCTTCCTGAATCCAGCATCTTCGTGTCTGTCTAGGGACACAGCAGGGAGACGTTAAGGACATCTCTTGAGGTCCAAATTACTGTTTACTTAGCGGGTTCTCTCTGCTGATTCCTCCAAATGTAAGCAGGCTGTGGGGAAAGAAAAGGGGGAGTTGTTAAGCCACTGCAAGGTGCTCTCCACCATTCTTCTGCTGCCCTTCAGGCACAAACCATGAAAGAATCTTTTCCACATCTGGTTTTAAATATGAAAAAAGCTTTCTGGAAATTCAAATGCTGTTGCAAAAGTTGGGACATAAGTAGTTAATCTTCCCCCCACAGGTATCAGGTGGGGAAAATGGCATGGTTCCATCAAGAAGGAATCAGTTCTTACATAAACCTGGAACACTTGAGGAAACTGGTAGATAAAGAAGCAGTGTTAGGTGTAGGAGGTTGGGAGGACCTGGGAAAGGAAAGTTTAGCACTGGGAGTATCTAGGGGACCTGGGTGGGAGGACATTTAGGATCAGGAAACAGTAGGGGGGTGGAAGGGGAGATTTGCGAAGAAGCAAACATGATTGCATCTGCTGTAAAAAAGTCAGTGCCCTGGGGTGGATAATAGAGGGCAGAAGACCAGAGAAACTGGAGTGGCTTGGGAAAGCTGTGGGACTGAGGCAGATGATGTGGAGCGTGGGGGCTTGGTACTCAGAAGAATGGGCTTTTGAAGAGATCATCAGCTTCCAGAGCAGCACAGGGGAGAAGCCCAGCCACAAGGGTTGGTGTGAAGGCTGGCTCTTCAACAGTGCTGACACAAACACCCTGGCACCTCCGCTTGGAAGATCGAGGATGCGGGTAGAGCACCGTTTTCCTGCCGCTTGTCCCCTCTGATATTTGCTTTCAGAAATACAACAGATTTGGTATCTTTCATACTGCATTTTAGTTTGGGAAGTGCAAGGCTTAAAAAAGGGTGAGATAGAGAAAAGAGACCACACCACATTGCAAGCATGGATGTGTTGTTATTAAGCACCCTGAATGATTTTGTGTTTCCTACAATTGTTCCATATTGACTTCCTCGACATGCACGTAATAACGATCCATGCTTCCAGGCTGAAAGTTCATTACTTTAACTTGTGCTACTTCGCCCCTTGCTGCTAGAAGAGAAGAGATGCCCTCATGTTCTGTTTGCTTTGAGATAGTGGCTAATATCTTTCTAGGAATTTCCAAAGCAGTGTTTCTGGAAAGCAACCCTGTGAGCTGCTCTGTAATTTATGTGGTATGCCTTGCAATGGCCAGGTCTGTGAGTAAAACAGTAATAATAACTAACAGATGTACTCAGATTCAGAGCAATTCCAGAAAGGAATTAGGAAGTTTGGGTTGGTCCAATTAATCTCTCAATGATTTGGGGATTTCAGTGACCACTGATCAAGATCAGACTGTTCTGCATATCATAGGATCGACTTGTGATCTAATCTTGAATGAAACATGACTTGGCTGTACTTCTTACCAGGGCCTCTTTGTCCAAGGCACTGCACAAACAAATAACCTGAACAAATAGTTCTTCAACAGTGAGTTTACAATTCACACATCAAACCCGGAAGCTAGGAGTGGATATAAAAAAAGTAAACAAGGTGGATTCAAAAACAGATGAGGTGGCAGTTAGGCTGCGGAGGAGGAGCAGATGGCTCAACTTCCTTCTCTCCTTCCAGTGCTACCTGGTAATGGAGATCCTGGTTGTTTTACTGGAGTATGTCAGGAAAAATACATGTGAGAAGACAGGAGGTTCTTGTGTGCCAGTTCCTAACCATTGAACTTTGGTTCCCATGGTTGCTAACCCATGACAAACTTAAGTACAGTACAGAAGCAGCCCTGTGCAAGGAAGCGCAGGAGCCCAAATCACTCCCCTTCCTAACACCATCAGTAGTGCTTGCATTGTGATGAAAAGGACCCCAGGGAGAGGGGAAGACAGAAAATGGGATGAAGAAATGTGTTGGGTTATTGGAATAAACGGAGAAGTTGAGAGTAGATGAAAACTCTTGTTGCCACTGGGAGATATTATTTTGGTTGAACAAACAGTGGTTTTGCTGTGCAGTCAAGATCAAGGATGGAAAGGCAGATGGTGATTAGAGCTTGTAGTTGAGAATGCATGTCCAAAAGAGTAAGGGACACTATGAAGTGGTAGAGAAAGAGCTGTCTTAAAAACCAAAACGAAATCCCACAAATATATCAAAATGTCTAGAAAACCAGAAGAAATGAGGAATGGGAGAATTAATTCATTGGGGAATTCAATGGGCAATAAAAGTGAAAGATCCTGAAATGGAAGAAGTTGTTACTGAGGTGAAGCTGACCCTTAGCCCTCTAGCCACAGCGAGGAAAAACAATAAAAAGAAAGACATGGGCAAGAGAGATTTGAAGATGGTGGGGGAAAATTATGTCAATGGATGGGGAAAAGCAGAGAGCAAGTTAGCTGTTAGGTACAGGGAGTCCAGAACACTTAGTACAGATAGAGTGGATGGGTAAGTTAACAGTGATCATCTGAGGTCTACCAAGAACCTTTGTATGATGTTTGGCTTTGTGATTGTTTTATAGGGTAAAAAACTCAAAACTTCACTAACTAGAGACATTTCACCTTCATGCATTATGGAGGGGAGTACCTTTTACAGCCTTCTGAAGCTGTAGCAGCTACCCATTACTATAGACCAGTCAAAGGATCATAGATTCATAGAATGTTAGGGGTTGGAAGGGACCCCAAAAGATCATCCAGTCCAAACCCCCTGCCAGAGCAGGATCACCTAGGGCAAGTCACACAGGAACACATCCAGGTGGGTTTTGAAAATCTCCAGAGAAGGAGACTCCACTGTCTCTCTGGACAATGTGTTTCAGGGCTTCAAATCCCTCACAGCAAAGAAGTTTTTCCTCATGTTTAGGTGGAACTTCTTGTGTTCCAGACTGTGTCCATTGCCTCTTGTCTTATCACAAGACATCGCTGAAAAGACACTGAAACCTCCTCTTTGGCACCCACCCTTCAGATATTTGTAAACATCAATAAGATCTCTTCCCAGCTGTCTCTTCCCCAGGCTAACCAGCCCCAGGTCTCTGAGGCTTTCCTTGTCAGACAGATGCTCCAGTCCCTTCATCATGCTTATAGCCTCCCTTGGACTCTCTCTAGTATATCTGTGTCCTTCTTGAACTGGGGATCCCAGAACTGGATGCAAAACTCCAGATGTGGTGTAGGACAGTGTAGCAGGAGGAGGAGAGCCTCCCTCAACCTGCAGGCCACACTCTTCTTAATGCACCCCAGGAGGGTGCACCAATCTTGGATGCCTGTTTTTCTACTTGAGGGCAGCCTGGCAATTTCTGCACCATTTTTCATTCACTCAAATACACATTGTCTGATAATACTGAAGTTGTATGAAAAGACCTTTCAAGGCAGAGAGAATCCAGGCAAAGAGCTGGTACAAAAGCGAATCTAGTAGCTCATTACAATGGCAGCTCCTGTTCCAGACAGAGTCCCTCCTCTCTGGAAGGAATGGGAAATGAGGATAGGGAGGTGGACTCTTTCTGCCCCAGCAGTTAAGAGGAGAGCAGCTTTCAGTTTTCTTCATAGTGTTTGTTGCTTCACTGTGAAGAGCAGTGCCGTAAGGCCTGCACTCAGCCCCACTGTTTGAGATACTACCTTTGATGACAGTGTTTGTGCAAAGTTACCCTTTCCCCCCAGTGCATCCTAGGTGGCAGTGATTTTTCAATTCTGCTTTACATTTCCCCTTCAGGACAGAACTGACTTCAGTTGTTTTATTGTGCTGGGTGTGTTTTCCAAGCTTGAGTGTTTCATAACCAACCTTAAATGGAAAAAAATAAAGCATTTGGCTTTCGCCAAAGCACTTAGGAGGGAGAGAAGAAAAATGCTGAGTCCTAAAGCAAGACTTGTGAACATGAGAGGGAAGCTCATCAGTAAAGAGTGTAGTTGTATGGAAAATGAACAGCTGAAAACTGATCATTCTCCTCTTCCTGATGCTTCTTCGTCAACCTCTATTGGTTCACCCTCTTTAGCACACCTACCTGTGAATGAGGCATTCGTCTGCTGCATTGTTCAGGATGTGTCAGTTGCATCCTGCTGACCTTCTTCTTGTTGCTCACACCTTCTGCAGTCATCTGCATGACCAGAATTTGGCCATAGGAGCTCTGAAAAGCATGGGGTTTAGGAAAGCACATGGGGAAGCTGGAGACACTTGGCAGACCATAGAGGCAAGAATCCTAGAAGTATATCGTGATCTTTGTGTGGCTGATGAAGCTTGCATTAACACAAATGGAAGTCACAGAATCACACAGGATCACAGAATTAACCAGGTTGGAAAAGACCTTTGAGATCATCCAGTCCAACCTATCACCCAACACCACCTAATAACTAAACCATGGCACCAAGCTCCTCAGCCAGTCTTTTTTTAAACACTTCTAGGGACAGTGACTCCACCACCTCCCTGGGCAGCACTTCCCAATGGAAAATCTCTCTTTCTGTGAAGAATTTCTTCTTAACATCCAACGCCCACCTGACTACAACCTCCCTTCAGGTAGTTGTAGTCACCCATAACTCAGAGGGAGAAGACATCCTCAAGAAGAGGATGTTATGTACCCACTCTGTTAGCCCCGCAGTCTAAATGGCTTCACTATGCAGGAAATCACTTCAGTTTAGCCTATCAAAACACACACCTTCCTCCACTCCCTGTTCATACCCTTGTGCCTGCGGCTTTTATGACAACTCATTTTTCCCCTAGGCAGCATTAAGTGCCTTGAAACAGTTTTCAGAACAAGGGCTGGATCCAGTGGAAGGGGCTCTGAAAGTTGAAAATGGATCACATGAAAAGTAAGTACCACTGAAACCCGTTTTAATGCCCACGTGGCATGGGAGATAAGAGATGGTAATTCAGAGCTTAGCTGCCCTTTGAAACTTGTGCAAAACTATTTCCTCTGTAATTTATAAGCAGTTTGTGACAGTTTGAGAAGATAAACGAGATTTCAGGGTTAGCATTACTGATGATGCTTAGCAATGAGCTGTGAGCTATAGCCAGTCCTCCTATGGCAATCCTAAAGCAAAGGATTTTCTCTTTGCTGTATGGATTCTCTCTAAGGAGCATAACATGGATTTTGTCAGCCGTGTGGGAGCACGTGATATTGCTTGCAAACAAGGACAGATATCAGCCAGTGAGCCCCTGTGTCTGCAGGATTAATTTTACCCTGAAGAATGTAAAGTTCAAATTGCTTTCAGGTCTCAAAACCCGCTCTTGCATGGAGTATTATCTTGAAAGGGCAGACAGTAGCAGTGAGTTTCACACTGGATTTCCGATTAGTTCAGAATTTGGGATTGCCTCTCCGGTACAGAGATTTGGGGGGGGGTTTGTCCAGCTGCTAGTCTGTTTACATAAGAAGGTAGTCTTGTGATACTAAATAAATCAGGAAATAATAGAACACAAGAAATAGGACTAAAAGCGGCATTTGGAATTTTCAATAGATGTGTATCGTGGCTATTTATAAGCTAATTTAATCAGAAACATTTTTTCATATGATCTCATCAGCCTAGTATTTGAACATAAATATTGTTGTTTCACTTTAAAATGTTACCTTCCACAGTGACCTTTGAATCTCATGTGCCATCTGGTAATAAACATGTCTTAAAGATGTGCAACCCCGGACCTTACCACTCTTGTTAATGTATTAATCTTTCAGACAAGTCAAGCATCTGGGAGAGAAAGCAGACAATAAGCAGACTAACTCAGGCACCATTGCTCAGGACTGCAAGGATTCAAAGGCTGTCATCTAGGAGCTTCCCAGCACCCACGGCTGCCACTGCATCCTTATAAACCTGTCAACACGCACTAGGGTGATGTGTATGGGAAATGAATGACTAATGCCATGGCTGGAGTCCTTTGTGAAGCAGCACTATTCTAGCACAGGAGACAGCATATGTGGTACTCTGTATTCCACATATAACCCCCCAGCACTTCCCTTAGAACCTCAGATCAGAGCATAACTACATCGCTCAGAGGCAGAAGTCTAATCGTGTTACTGGAGGTTAAAATAACAACTAATTAACAAAAGGTGTTTTTAAAAAGTTTAAAAATAAGGTGTTGGGGGGTGGGGGAGGAGGGGAAGCTTTAGAATTGATTAATATTGAGGAAAATGAGTCAGCCTTGGTTGAGTTATACAATTTTTTTGTAGTGTAGTTTTGAGTTCAGCTTACTGTTTTCTAAATAATGCTTGGGTATTTCACAATTAACCAATGACAGTGCTGTGAGACTTGTAGCTGGTTTTCTCCATATCTAGTCATACAACTTATCTTTTTATGCAGGCATTATGTATTCTTCATTCTATATATGAATATGTATGACTTTAAGATGCACTACTGAGAGTTGTATGCACGCAGAAGTTTCAATCATGACAAGCATTTGCCTAACAGGAGCAGATGATAGCTGCGGTCAGCCTCGATATACTCCAGGAATAAAGCAGATATGGCCTTGATTTTCCTTGCCATTATCAATTAAAGAGGTGACACTTCCCCCTTCAACTCTGCTCTCTGTTGTGTGAAGCACATCTACAGCCCCATTCTGTGTGTTGTACCAACCCACCACCTGCATCAGCTGGGTGTTTTTAACCTCTGCATTCGGACCAAGAGCAAAAGGTAGGACTGCAGCAGTATCAAGCTGAGGATGCAAACTGTTGGTGTAAGGATCATTCTTTTGTGAAAGGAGTGACGGCAGGGAGATCATCTGTGGCTGCTCTGTACCAGAATGTTTCTCTGAAGTGTTTGCCCAAATGCAGTAAAACCACATCAGTTCATGTGTACAATGACAGTGTTGTCTCTTTCTTTTTCACTCACAGGCAGACAACTAAGAGAATGTGGTAAATAAAATAATATAATTGCAAACCAACCAATAGTTGGCTCCCATGCCAGAGCCGGGGTCCAGCCTACCTTTCCCCGTGCACCACCTTCTGCAAACTTACTGTGTTAGACCATTCTGACATTTAAGCATTTGTTTACCCTTTTATTTTATGTTATGTAATCCCAGTGCCATAAGCACATAAAGCTTCTCCCGACTGCGTAACAGTCACGACAACATTGCACAAGGGTGTAGAAGAGGCTGTCACAACCCAAGTGACTCATGCAGGACAGCAGACAAAGAGCAGTGTAAGGAAATGGTGCAAGGTGCATTGATTCACCTCTGTGACAGCCTTTCAGGGTAGAGTGCATCATGCTTTTGCAGAATCAATGGTCACTACAATTTTGGAATCTTTTTTCCTAGTTCATGGTTCTCATGGGTGTGATTCAGTCATTTCCCAGCTGATAAAGAGCCTTTGTGCTAAAAGTTTGCACAAAAAGAGTCTGACTCCATAAAAGATTCAGGAACAATCTGAACCTTTCAGTTCCCACAGAACTGAGGGATTTCCAGAGGCATTTGGCACCTGACAGACTCAAGTTACTCAGGCAGCAGCAGACAAAAATAATTAGCTCCTGCACACCGTCTTTCTCAGGGATATGTTACCTGCCTAGCAAGAAACCAGAGCAGAAATTCTGCTGCTCCTTCACCTCGGCAGGCAGCTCAGAGAGCTCAGAAACAGGCTCAGCCTGTGCTTCAACAGTGCCTGCCAGTATGCAGAGCACAAATAGCATGGGGAGGGGGAAAGAAAAAAAAAAAAAAAAAAAGGAAAAGGCAAACTCATTCCCTGACAATTTTGTCCTAAGGGAAAGAGGCTGAACTTGCTGGGGGTTATCTGACAAGGATACTGGCAGTGTGGTCTCCCTGGCATTAATAGAGCCTCTGTAGTGTGTTCCCTGTCCCACCACTACAGAGAAACCCTTGTACTGGTTTGCACAGAAGCTCAAAGTACAGCTTGATACTTGGTGCCATTCCCTAGTCACAACCACAAAAATGTGCCCAGTAACTTCAGTTCAATTGCTTTGTTGCAGGTAGCTGCTGCACTGAGCTCCAGGCTTGCTCCAGTGCATGTGGAGAACATCAAAGTGATGCTCACCTCACTCTAAAAAAGCAAATTGCAATTAAATGCATGCAGCCAGCTGTCTAGGCTACAGGATGTCTGATTCAGTCCCTCCAATCAAGACACCAATAAGGAGAGACTATCTCTAGGAAACTGTTTTTGTCTCAGGTCCTGTTGCTGATCAGAGAGAGCTTAATTCTGGCTGACAGAAGAACAACCCAAGTAACTTGGTTGGGGGACACTTTTTCTCAAAGTTATAGAAGCATGGAACAGTTTGAGGCAGGAAATCCATATTGTAGCAGGATTCCTCTTCTCCCAGTGCAAAGGTGAGTTACAATTGTTCTGATCTCAAGTCAGAAAGGGCTGTGCAGCTTGAGGTAACATCCACATAGGTGGCAGTTTTAAAGCACCTCCCAAGCCATAGGTGAACAGCCTCATGGACAGGCTCCAATAAAAGCAAAGACAGAGCTTTTCCTGGCATAAATCTGAAGAAAGATACCCTGCAGGTATGGGTGAAATCACAGGACCTCTGTCTAGAGCTCAGCAAGATACCAGACCTGAACTCTGTGATGTCATTTTGATGTCACTAAGGCCACCCAAGGCTCCTGCGGTAATGCAAAGGTTTCAATCTCTCCACCTGCATATCATGCATGAGAACCTTCCCAAAGGAAATCCTGCAGTGTTTGCACACACCGATCCAGAAATGCACTTTGAATGGAGTTTGTCATACCCCTCGTGACCTCCCAAGAGCCCAAGGACAGGTCTTGCATCAGAGATGTTGCAGCAGCCAGTGGATTTGGCTCTGATCTCTGGTCTTGGTTCACAGCTATTCCTCTTAGTTCCTGATCTGGCAACATCTGAAAGCTGCTGGGGAGGGCTGAAGTCCAATGATCGAAAAAACACTTTATTTTCTTTCAGTAACCTGACTTTGTTTTTTTCCTACTGATTTTGCTTCCTAAAATTAGGTCAGAGTTTGTAAGCAGGGGCACATGGAACACAGCAAACTCTAGATTTAGTTTTGTTTAATAATTAGCTGATGATGGGCACTGGAAGAATAATGCTAATGCTATGTTTAAACATTATTATTAGTTCTAAATGGGTTGAGTTTACTTTCTTGAGAGCAGTTACTTGTTTGTGTTGTGGGTTTTTTTTTTCCTAACTTATGTATTTATTTATTTATTTATTTATTAGATTCTACATTCTTTGATATGGAGACTTTGTCCAGCTTCTGTTTGCAAAGCACTGAGACTAGCTGAGATCTCTGCTTAACATGAACCCCTTTTCTCTCCTCCTGGATCTCAGAGCACTTTCAGTGACAAGCAAATACCACGTTTTACAGACGTGGTTTGGGGATGCAAATTGGTCTTTAGGAAGAAGGAAGGAAAAAGGAGCAAGGCTTAGGATTGGCCCTTAATCAGGAGGAATAATTCTAAAAAGAAAATAGAACCCTCAGGTGTCCTCTCAGAAGATTTTCTCAACACTTTCTAGGGGTCAGTGAACTAAGAACTTGCACAAGATATGGCTCATCAGCTAGCTCCAAAGGCTGAGAATTTGCACAGTTAACACTTGGATTTGAGTTACCATCTCCAGTTGCATGTTGGATTGCCAACAGCTTTGGAATTTCTGTTCTTGCCCTTACACACACATGTAACACTGGTTTCCAAAAGGACAGATGTGCTGCTTCCAGCAAATGCAAAATGCAATGGCACAGGGCCTGCAGAGCTGGAGAAGAGGGTGCAGATGACTGCCCTGCCATCCCAGCATTCACCTTCCTTCAGAGGGGAGCTGAATTTCCCCCTCAGCCAGAATCCCCACTGAATTCAAGACCAAACTGTGCTGGCATATGATCTCCCCTGATTGAAGTTATAGGATAGAAAAATTTTAGCACTTGGCAGCAGCATTTTGAAATGGTCTTTGGGCTACAAGTGGAGAGGACGCTCAGGAGATGGTGTTCCCTCTGCCAGCTCTCTCCTCTGAAACATGAGGAAAGGGCTGAGCCACCACAGATTTTTAAAAATCAGTAGGGGAGTAGGTGGAATGAATGAGTGCAGGACTTCAGGATCTCCTCCTCCTTGGCCTGAAGTGACAATGAAACAGAACCCTTCCTAAAGCACACAGAAAGCCCTGATCTCGCTGACAGGACCTTACCGCAGCACTTGCATTGGTGGTGGCTGCTCCATGTTGTTCTTCTCTGTGGCCTGCTCCAGTTCCCCACAAAACTGCAGGAAGTTTCCCATTTCCTGCAATGAGAGTGGAGCAAAACTTTTAAGCTGGATTTGCTCAGTTAACAGGCAGAGGCTTGGGGCCATTTGTTTGTGCGTGTTCAAACTCTCTGTAAAAAAATGAGGATTGATAAAATCTTTCTCCTTTCCCAGACACATCCAGCATTTCCCCACTCTCAGCTGCACCCAGAAGCAGGTAAGATTTTCTTTGGTCAAAATAGGAGTAGCCTTTGCAACTCCTGAGAACAATCAGAAGATGATGGTGAAGACAGGAATTGTGTCAGAGCCCTGTGTTGGCCAGCAGGCCTTCTGCCCTGGCATGACCACACCTGGAGTATCATGTCCGGTTCTGGGCTTCCTAGTTCAACAGGGACATGCAGCTACTGAAGAGAGTCCAGCAGAGGGTCATGAAGATGCTGAGGAGACTGGAGCATCTCCCTTCTGAGGAGAGGCTGAGAGACCTGGAGATGTTTAGTCTGGAGAAGAGCAGCCTGATCAGTGACAGAACAAGAGGCAGTGGGCACAAACTAGGACACAGGAGGTTTCACTTAAGCATAAGGAAAAACTTTGCTGTGAGGGTGCTGAGGCCCTGGAGCAGGCTGCCCAGAGGGGTTGTGGAGTCTCCTCTGGAGACTTTCAAAACCTGCCTGGATGTGTTCCTGCACAACCTGATCTAAGCATACCTGCCTGAGCAGGGGAGTTGTACTCAGTGATCCCTAGAGGTCTCTTCCAGCCCCAGCCACAGAACTGTGGTTCTTCAATGATGATTTTTGTGTGTTTTGTGGGGATGTCACTCTGCAGCTGATAAGAAGGATAGTGGCTGTCCTTCACCAGCCTTCCAACTCAAACAGGGGAAGTTATCTGCTCTGAGCAATAGTGCTTGACACATTTGGCATAGCTCCCTAAGAAGATCCTCAAAGAGCTGAAAGGAGAGAAGCACGTCCCAAGCCAGCTCTGTCTTTTCTCCCTTCCCCAGCCAGCAAACCTCAAGCTGAGGGGGAAAGGCACCATCAGGAAGAGACTTAGGGAAGCATAGCTTCCCCACTGGGTATTTACCTCTTGTGCAGGTTCCTTTCTGTTTGTAGCTGCATTCCTGAGGCATGAGGTGAGCTGAGCAAGTGTGTGCTTCAGCAGATGAGACATGTGTGAAGTGTCTTGGTGGTATGATTTCTATTACTCCACATGAGCAGCCCTGCCTTTCGTTTTTGATCATGCAGCTTGTTTTTGGCTTCATGCAGTTAGTCATGGTTGGTTGTGCACTTTTGTGCTCGGTGTTTTAACTCCATAGCACTGCAGTACAAAGGAAACTCAAAAAACAACAATGAAAATGTTTCTAATCTGTTTTTAATTAAATAGACCTCAATAACTGATTTATGAGAAGAGGGGAAAGCAAAACAGAGTGGTTGCTATACTGAAAATATGACTTAATTAAGGGTCGAACTCCCCTTTATTTACAATAAATACCTGTGAAGTTTTACCCAACAGCAGACAGTAAATGAGAGGAAAATTCACCTGGAAGAAACAGGTTGTGCCTCTCACTGAAATATATTAAAAACTACCTTTATGCATTAAAACAGATCACCATAGCTTGCTTGTTTACTTTTGTTTGGGATTATATATGCAGCATAATTGTATTTTTGTTCTATACTCCACTGGTTCCTGTTTGCAGTGGTCAGGGGCAATCATAATCAAGTCAGTGTAGTATGTTCAAAAGGCCTGCTTCCACTCCCTGCCCCATCCCAAATTAAACTGGCCTGCAGATAGACTTGGTTTGTTTTAATTTATTTAGGTTTAAACATAGGAGGTCTTCACATGTGATGCAAAGCAAAGAAGACATATTTACATATGGTGCAGAAAAAGAAATCAAAATGTGACATCCATCTGTGCTGCAAAACCTGAATTACTTATTGCCTAAAACCTGATTTTGTAAAAACTGAAAGACTGAGCTTCATCCAGGAGCTGCTGAAGAGTAGATGTTTGTCCCTTGGCTTCAGTAGAACCTGAATTTAATCCAATACTGTACCCCCAAGCCAAGTAGCTAGCTAAATGTATGATAACCCAAGTACTTAAAATGAACTCTCTTGCCTTACATTATCATAACATGACAATTAACTGCAAACCAAACATGTTCTCTACCTACGTGGAAACAAACTGAAAGTAAAAGGGGTGCAGAAATGCTTGCTTGTCCATAACTGTCTTCTGATCACCTTTTACACTCAGCCTTGCTAATCAGGTCCACACTTCTTTCATCACTTGAGCTGTTGGTGATTGAAAGCTCAACCCCAGTGATAACTTACCAAGTTGGGGGTTGTGCACAGATGCACTGGAAGTAGTGCAGGTAGGTATCTGGTAAGCAGAAACTACAGTTCCCATGGACAATACACAGGAGAAAGAAACAATTAAATGAGCACAGGAGAGAAATGGTTCCTCAGAAAATTCAGGTCACCAGGCCCTAGGCCGTGCAGGCAATTTCTGCAGCTCACTTCAACAATGCTACTCCTGTTACTGTGAAATACTTGTTGGATGTGATCAACACGATGCAGGGAAAGATGTTGCTGCTACTTCAGTGTTTTCTTCTAACTCCTAGACAAAATAACCCAGGGCCAGAATTTTGATAGCGTTGACCTGGTTACAATAAACCAGAAAAGATGAGACTTTCTGAGGGATTCTGAACATCTGATTCCAGCTGGACACAATTATCTTTGCTATCACCTCTGGAGTAATTTTGAAACTGCTTTTGGAACCATCAGATCTATCAGCCTGTTGTGAAGACCTACAAAAGTAAGTGGCTCATTGAGGAGAAATACTGTCAAGACTTCGTACCCTCACGTAGAATCACAGGTCATAGAATCGTTTTGGTTGGAAAAGACCTTCAAGATCATTGAGTCCAACCACTCTCTAATTCTATCAAGGCTCACAGTAAGCCATGGCCCTCAGCGCCGCATCTCTGCCTCTTTGAAACACCTCCAGGGATGGGGCTTTGACTGCCTCCCTGGGCAGCCTGTTCCAGGGGCTGAGAACCCTTTCAGTGAAGAATTTTCTTCTTATAGCCTATCTAAATGTCCTTTTGTTGCTAAGATATTTATTGAAGCATTTCTTGTTGCCTACAACAGCTGAAGCCAGATTAATTTATATTTGGGCTTTGGCCCTTCTAATTTTCTCTCTGCACAGCCTCACAACAACTTTGTAAGTCTGAATGTCCTGCCCCCTCTTCCAAAGCCCATAAACTCTCCCTTTTGCCCATAATTGCAACCAAGTCACTCTATGCAGCCAGACTTTTTATGTAAACAGTTTTGCAGCAGATTTTGCAGGCATCTGAAGGGAAGTGCAGGAGACTTCTGTCCCTTCCCTCTGCTTCAGTTGTACTCTTCACTGCTGAATTTGCACAAAGGCTGATGCAAAAGTTTCCACACAGATTTTCAAAAGATTGTGAAAACATTTTCATGGGAAAAAAGTTTATGAGAGATCAGCTGCTCTGCTTTCCTTTCTCTTTTAAATGTTGGTTTATCAAAAATCCCTAACAAGCCCCTCTCGAAGAAACCATGGTTTGCTTTCTTTCTGCAACCTTCACATTTTGCTTCAGCTGAAAAATAAACACAAAATAGGTGGGAAAAGGGACAGTAGTGACCTTTCTGAATGGAGTTCAATGTTGGTTTTTTTAATATACATATATATATATAAAATTTTATAATATGCATATTTATATATGTATACATATGCATTTAGAAGAGAAGGCTCCAAGGAGACCTTATTGTGGCCTCCTGATATTTGAAGGGGGCTACAAGAAAGCTGGGGAGGGACTTTTTAGGGTGTCAGGGAGTGATAGGACTGCGGAGAATGGATCCAAGCTGGAGGACATTTAGATTGGATGTCAGAAAGAAGTTCTTCCCCATGAGGGTGGTGAGACACTGGCACAGGTTGCCCAGGGAGGTGGTGGAAGCCTCATCCCTGGAAGTTTTATGGCCAGGCTGGATGTAGCTGTGAGCAACCTGCTGTAGTGTGAGGTGTCCCTGCCCATGGCAGGAGGGAACTAGAGGATCCTTGGGGTATTTACATACTGTATGTCTTATATTGTTCTATATCCATACTATGCTTAAATATTCTCTCTCTGTCTGCTTCTGTGTATTTGACTGGATTCAAACCACGTATGTTTGTGTGAATGTGTCTCTCTGCTTTTAAATGTATGCATCCAACCAATCCATCTGCCAGTTTGAAAACAGGATGCTATCTTAAGAAGCACCTACATTCTAGATACACAAATATTTAAGTGTCTTACTTGGGGGCAAACAAGATATAGAAAAAATCTCAGTGCACCCAAGATTAATACAAGACTTCTTGAAGTTCACAGCCAGCCAGCTTCTCAAAGCAGAAGATTGCCCAGGGAATCACAGAATGTTAGGGGTTGGAAGGGATCCTGAATGATCATCCAGTCTAACTGGATGCTCCTTGTCCTATCATTGGACATCCCTGTGCAGAGCCTGGCTCCATCCTCCTGACACTGCCCTGCACATCTTGATCAACATGAATGAAGTCCCCCCTCAGGCTCCTCTGCTCCAAGCTACTAAGCACCAGCTCCCTCATCCTGTTCTCACAGGATCTTTGTGGCTCTGTGCTGGACTGTCTCAAGCACCCTGAGGTCCTTCTTGAACTGAGAGGCCCAGAACTGGACACAATGTTCCAGATGTGGCTTCACCAGGGCAGAGTAGAGGGGAGGAGAACCTCTCTTGATCTACTAACCAAAGCCCTTCTAATCCGTGCCAGGATGCCATTGGCCTTCTTGGCCACAAAGGTACATTGCTGGCTCATGGTCATCCTTCTATCCAGCAGGACCCTAGGTCCTTCTCCTCTGTGCTACTCTCCAATTCTGGGCACTTTCATGACCACATGAAATATTTCCCGCTCCAGACACTTTGGGACTGTGAAGCTGGGTTCTCCCTTTCTTCCCAAGGAGAGATATGCTGTCCTTGTAGACTTTCAGGAATTATACCAGTTTGGGCAAGATGCAAAGCAGTGGTGGAGGAGGAACTCCTGCCAACAAATACCTGCTTTTGACTCAGTAGCTAAGATTGCAGATGAACATCTTCCTCTGCACCTTTCCTCAGAGAACACCCCTGAGCCTCCAAGGTGTCATCCATCTCTCCAGCTACTCCTCTTCATTTTGGACAAATCTATTCAGCACTCACTAAATCAGTGAGAATGGAGAAAGGAGAAGTATTCCTGTTACCTGGTGCTTTGGGTACTTGCAGAGTAGGATAGCAGGAGCCTGGCATTCCAAGCTTTTTCCCCAAACCGGTTAATCAAGAGGCAGCTCTCCACATTCCCTGCCCTACTGTCAGAACCACTGAGTACTAAATGATTCTGTACAAAATAGAATTGTTTCCATGGAGAAAGTAGCCCACTGCCATCCGTGTTTTGGTGGCTAAAGCATTCTTTGAAGGCATTCTTTTACTTGCTAATCAAAGACATTGTCAGTGGCACAAGAACTCCGAGCAATCTCACCTTGTGCATCTTGTAACTCAGTCTGGCCTGCAAAAGCAGGTGAACGGCACAGCAGCTGAGTATAATGGCCATGTGTCACCCTCTCCAGAAGGAAACAGAAGGAGAGGGAAACTGTCTTCCTTCATGGCTGCTGCACCTAAGTGATGAACTCTCTCTGAGCAGCAAGTGATGTTGACACACTTGGTATCTTTAGGGAAAGGATCATTCTCATGGATTCTTGGGATCAGAAAGCCAAGAGGGACCTATGTTCTAATAGGAACCTTAGGTTTATTTTCCTTCTTAAGGGATTATTTTAAAGGGAGTCTTCTGCTTTTCTCTGTAATCCAGAAGTTACATTATAGCGTCACGCAGAGCGCCGAGCTTCTGTGGCCTCACAACTCCGGTTTTGCTTGTGTGTTTCCTTTCCCTGGTTTGATCTTCTGGTTTTGTTTTATAACTTGGACCCATTCAGCTTCACCCTGTCATATTTCAGAGAGAGAGAAGAGTACAATAAGATTTGAGAACAAAAGTGGTGAGTGCATTGGAAATAAAATTAGCGATTTTATTTCATTGCTTAAGGCCTTTACCAAGGAACAATTTGTGCAACATCGCTGAAGGCAAGGAAATCTTAACACAAAAAGAGTCAATAGTTTGATACAACCCAGACCTCCTGTGTTATGCAATTAAAAGTTAGACAGGGTGGTAAGAGCTTTAATTTACCTTTGGGAGGTATTCATTAGATTTTGGATTAACTCAAAATATGCTTCCTGTGTGTTTCTTGCCAGGTGAAGGTTCTTCAGTGTTTCCTCTGGTGCAGAGGAAGAGAAAATATTTTCCCAAAGTGAGGTGAACTCCACAAACCCTGGGATACTATCAGGAGCCTTTCTCCAAACTCCCTAATTCTGCGATTTTCTTCTAGCAGCCAGGAAAGGCAGTGGAAGGAATTCCTACACATGCTAGTTTGCTGTGAGTTCTGGCATGGTTAACAAGTTCTACAGCACCGTGCGTCTGCGTGATTCCTTACAGGCAAAAGAGAATAGCCCCCGAGAGCTTGCAAACCAAGTGGCCCAGTGGTGCAAACACTCCTTGAGCTTTCTTAGGATGTACTACCTGTCAGTGGGCTACTAAAGGGGAGGGTAAGTGCTCTGCTGGGTAGGAAGTGTTTGCAGGATTAGGCTGTAGTTAAACCATGAAGTGATGGTGGGTGATGTGGGAAGGGAGAGTGAGAGTTCCAGCAGTAAGGTCATGCTGCTGCTTTGGTCATAACGAAGGTGTCAAGGGGTTGAGGCATTTTTAAATTTTATGTTATTTGTGAAGGCATTTTTAGTGCCTTATTTTTTTGGTGATCCCATTACCAAGAAGGAAAAGCTCAGCTTTATAGTCCAACAGAAGAAGTGAGCTGCTGAGGAGGGAAAACTGTCTTAGAGTGGGGGAAGAGGCACAGACCATTCCATGACAAGAGGACTCCAGAGGTAAAGAAGAATGCACAAGAAGAGATGCTGACCACGTGCTCAGTGAGTCTCCATCCTCTGCTTCAGCTAGCTTATGTCCACTACGTCCTTGAGAGCTTTCTTTTCTGTTTCCAACTGAGGGGGCATTCTCAGAAGTTTCCCAGTACGTTTCCAGCTCTTGGCAAGACCCAGACACATCTGTGACATTTAGCCGATAGCCTCCTTAGTGAAGGGAAGGTTGCCAATGGATCCTTGTGCAACTGTTTATGCTACAAACCCAAGTGTACAACTGCCAGTTTCACTGTTACAGCACAGAGAGCATTTTTCCTCCTTAATTGAAAGTGTGGAACACAACAGAGCTTTAAAATACTGAGAAAACAACCAGCTGAAACAAGTAGTAAGAGAGACATCAAGGATGACAGGCAGTGGGCCCTCTGCCCAGTGAGACATGCAGTCAGGACATGTCCTATTTTTAAAAGCAACCTACAGACTTTAGGAAAAGCACAGGATCTGGGGGACAGAGGAGATGTTTCAGGATTGCAAAGAGCTTCAGAGAAATACATCCACAGGGAAAGAATGCTGCCTTTGGAGTAAAGGCACAGAGGAGCTGTAGGAGGTGAGGTTTGTGGTTACAGGTTGGACTCGATGATCTTCGAGGTCTCTTCCAACCTTGATAATACTGTAAGATACTGTAAGATACTGGTTGTCCAAAGATAAGTGGGGAGAGGCCCCACAGAAAGCCAGTGGCTGCAGAGGGCTGAGTCACTTGCCTGGTCCCAGTGCAAACCTTCACTGGGAGGCATTTTCAGGAGATGGCTTTTGAACAGTGGGGCTGTCTGCAGTGGGCACAGCAGAAATGGGACAAGCAGCAGACTGGAGCATCAGCTCCTCCATTCCACCCAGGGCTGTATGAATGGCCCAAGTGGCTGGAGAAAAGCCTTGCCTTAGAGAGGGTGGTGTAGGACCCTGCAAACTCCCTACAGTTTTGCTTTTCTGGCAGTGCCAAGAGGTAAAATGAAAGAAACAAAATGACTGAGATTAGCAGGGAAATTCAAACAGGAGGTCAGCTCTCAGCCACTTTCTGCAGCATGAGTATTTTGGTTTTCCAGCATTTTGGGGGAACCAAATGGGTGCCACAATGGTTAAATGTATGGAGAGACACCAATGGAGTGAGAGTGACACTCACTCAGAAACGGGCACCACCAGCCCTCACTTTGCTGATAGCCCTCAGCTTAATCCCCGTGTGATTTGTGAGACTTTTCTCTTTCCTGAGCTGCTCTGTGATACATGGCTACATCAATGTCCATACTTTTACTTTTTAAAAACCTTTTAAACAATTCTGACAGATCACAGAGAGCCCTGGAAGCAGATATGTGTAGGCAGATGCATAGATTATGGAACTCAGACGCCTTAAATGTTATTTGCCCTTTTTGGCATTGAACCGGCTCCAGACAATATTGCTGTTTTCTCTGACAAGTTTCACGTGCACCTGAATTTTTATACTTGGTTAGGAATATGCTTTGAACTGTTGTGGTGGTTGAAATTACCCCCAACTGGCTTGAGAGAATTACTCTCCGAAGAAAAAAATTGCCAGACTAGCTCAGAAGGTCCTGGTAGCAAATGAAGCTACGTTTGCAAGCAACCCAAAATCTAGAAATATGGAATGCAATGAGTATGTACAAAATATACAATATGTATGTACAATGTGTATAGAGCTACAATTATATGTAACACAGAAACTCCTCGGACCCCCCCTGATGGATCCAGGGGACCTGTTCACCTCCTTCCCTGCTCCCTCCCATAAAAAGAGAGAGAAGTTGCAAGAAGCAACAGAAGAAAAAGAGAGAACCGTTTGTGCCTCTGCTCTATATCCCCATTAGCAACCCAATGAATTATACAGACCTTATCACTATTTTCCTTTTACATCCAATGGTAATTTATTTTCAGTCGTTGCAGCCAGGGTCTAGGCTGATGTTCCCTCTTCTAACTGTAACAACCGTACAAAAAGAACTGGTGATGCAAACAGCCTGATCTTCCTGACTGATGGATTTTCCCATGTCACAACCATAAAGCTAACCAGAAGATGGTTTGGTTCTGAGCTTGTTTTCCTTCCTGTACAGTGAGTTTGTCGTGGAAGAACCCCTTATGTATTTACTCAGTGCATCTGATGCTTGAAATGAGGCTTTTAGTGGTGCAAGGTACTGCAGGCTGTCAGTCACAGCAAAAGGAGCCATTGTCCTCAGAGATGATTAGCAAGCCTCTCCCCTGGCACAGGCATGCTTTCAAAGTTGCTTCTGTGCTCCATACTTCACATGCATCAGGCATACTTCAGCTGCAGTGCACACAGAACAGCATTAGATGCACCACCAAGCAACAGTCAGGCTCCCTCCTGCCTCAGCCAGAGGCAAAGACAGGGTGGGCTGCTTCATGATGCTGAGTGGTGGCTCTCAGCACTTGCTGACCCTCAACAGGTGCTTAATGTGCTTGAATCCATGATGACCCAGTCTAGCATTTTATCAGTTGTAACCAGGTACTCTGCAGGTGCAGTAGGTTTGACTGAGAAGGCAAATGGTGCTTCCAACTCAGCAGATGGCTGAGGTGCCCCTGCTGACAGTCCTGGGAGCAGCACGGCCTGGTGACACAGCCAGCAGCCAAGGGGAAGATTCACAGGCAATGACTATCCTCACCTTTTTCCTTCTCAACCTTATGAATTCTTCATTCTCTGTTAAGAATGAATGTGACATGGCAAATGCAGCCTCTGAGTACATTTTGGCTTCTCTTAACAGGATTGCTAGGCCGCTACAGAACTTTGCACTAGGTTTTGCACTGCATTCTCAACAGAAATCTGGAGAGATTGCATCTCAAAAGTGTACTTAGAGAGGAGATGCTGTCTGCATGTCCTTTAGCTGCCATTGCCCAGCAATTCCACAGATCCCTTTCACTTGTGACACTGAAAACATGGAGCAAGTACACGAATGAATTACCATACACAGGCCTATAATTAGCTACGTCATTAAGTTGGCTAAGTAGTTTGGGGGAAGGGGCTTGTTTGACATCTGTTTAAAAAGCATCTCACCCTCCTCTGACATCTGGATATAAAAAGCCCAGATGTGGGCATGAGTGCCTTACATATATTACTGGGATTATTTCCCTCGAATTAACCCAAGACAAGCATGATTCAGATAGCAATAGAATGTTGTGCAACAATGTGCACAGCTTTTTTTTTCACATCATGTTCCTTTTCCTTCCCATTGTGAAGCGTGACTCATGTAAAAGCCATGAATTACAGCGTTTTGTTGGTCTGGGGCTTTTATTTTTTTTCACCATGACCCTAAACCACTACCTAAGGCAGAGTAATTATGCCAAACAGTATGGTAAATTCTTCCGTGAAAGCTAGGGTTTGATCCTAACTTGTCACTGTGCAACCACGTGGTCATTTGCTTCAATGTCCCTAGAACACCTGTGATGGCCAAAGTATGATTTTAGAACCCAAACACACACCCACACATCACATTCCCACTGAATTTGTATAGATCTATATTAAATGTTTCATCATTAGCCTTAGCTAAGTGGGAATTGTCTTAAAAACGTGAAAGCAAGCTGCATACGAAATAGCTTAGAGTAAGACCCTGATTCACAAGGTCTTTCACTTACTCAGGAGCTCTCTGAAAGGCTGTACTGTGAGACAACAACAAAAAGGTAGCATTAAACCAAACCAAACCCCCAAACTCAAAGATTTCAGAAAACAAAACAGCAAAAAACCCCCAAACATCCCAAGCCACAAGATTTCAGCATGTGGGAAGCCTTCTAATGCTGTAGCTGAGTGGTAGTGTAAGTTAACGTTTCTACATATGCCTTACTTTAGATGCCACATTTCTTTAGGGTGATGACCAAGATTTTGTGATTTCCAATCAACCATTTAGCAACAGTTCTTTTAATAGCTCTTTGCAAAACCAGCATGTGATAGCAGTACAAAAGCACAGTTGAAAACAAAGGGACCTGGACCCGAGTGGGTTTTTCATTTGCTTTGGGCCACCTGACAGGATGTTCAGTTAAGTCAGAGGCAGAGACCCCATCCAACATTCTGAGGTTGGGGTTCACTGTCACATCCATGAGGAAAAGATGTAAAATTCACAGAATCACAGCATGGTAAGGGTTGGAAAGGACATCTTCAGATCATTGAGTCCAAGCTCCTGCCAAGGCAGCTTCACTTAGAGAAACTCACACAAGAACACATCCAGGAGGGTTTTGAGTATTTCCAGAGAAGTAGTGCTCCATGTACTTCTTGAACCAGGCCGCTCAGAACTGGACACAATACTCCAGATGCAGCCTTACCAGGGCAGAGAAGAGTGGCAGGAGAGCCTCCTTTGGCCTGCTGGCTACACTCTTCTTGATGCACCCCACTAAAGATCAATGGAGGAGGCACAGCATACACCAACAGGAGAGGATGAAGGGGATCTGTTAGCTACCTTGGCATCCAGGCTTCCCATGCAGGCATTGCAGAGGGTTAAGCTTTCAGTGTGGGTGCTCTGAGTCACTGCCTGGAGGAGCTCAAGGGGTGATTATACAGCACATTATCTGCACTGGAGTGCAAAGGAGATCTAAAATTCAGGAGCTGAACATGATTACTCCCCAGAAGGCATGGAGTTCACCTTTCTTTATGTTTGTCACTGTCCCTACTGCCCCTGTGAGCTCCTCCAAGCCATATCATAGTCGGCCAAGCAACTTTCTAATCTACATCAGTCAGAAACAGCTGCTCTCAGTGACCGGACTGAAGTTTCTCTAGCAGTGGTAAAAGACAAGTTATATGAGAGGGAGAGGGAGAGGGAGAGGGAGAGGGAGAGGGAGAGGGAGAGGGAGAGGGAGAGGGAGAGGGAGAGGGAGAGGGAGAGGGAGAGGGAGGGGAGAGGGAAGGAAAACCTAGAAAGGAAACTCCCTACTAGGGACTCTCATCCATCAGTTTTTCTTTATCTATGCTTTAACATTAGCTAAATATCACTTATTTACACCTGAAGAAGTTAAATGATCTTGTTCCCATGAACTCTCTTACAAAAGCTGTCCTAGACTGTGATTTATACAGAAGTAGCCGTTCTCTTAATTTTATTCACAATAGCTTCATTCTTACCGTATGAACCTACTTTGTCACTATTCTCTTTGATTTATGGAAGATTTCAAACCACCAAAATAACTATCCCTTTTCTTTTCATTAAATCCCCACAAAGACACTAATCCCCACAAAGACACTTTCATCTGCTGATTAGTCATGCCTCAGTGATCTTTGCTAACCAGAGGCTAAGTTATTGATGTGTTAAAGATGGAATCGCAGCGAGTCAAGCCCACTGCAGAACACTCAAGTGTTATGTGACGGTGTCAGGGTTTAAGGGTGTCTTGCCCGGGTAGCACACACTCAGCAGACCTCTTCTGTCAGGCTACAGGCAAGAAAGAAGATGTTTCAAGTGTACACAGCCACACTGCATCGCTGATCATGAAGAGGAGGGGCAGGGATTTCCAGAAGACTTCAGAGAAGTGGGACTCCCTCCTCAGCACAAGCAAACCAAAGTGAAGCCACACAGAACTCTGAAAAAAACATCGCCATGGATTCTACTTCTCAGACCTTGTCTCATTCAAATATTTGCTTAGAAGTAATCGACATCTAAGCAAACTCTCCTCTCATCTTTTCTTGCTTAGGCAATTCTGACCACCATGAAACAAGACTTTCTCCCTGGCCGTTGCTGTCTCTGAGTGGGTTTACATTTAAACAGCAAGCTATCATGACAAGCCCACGTGCTCCCATGAAATATGATCATCCCAAATGTTTACCTTTATAGATATGCTAAGAAGAGTAAAGACTCACGAGCCTCTACACCCTGGTTTGGAGCTAACAGAAGCCCTCAAGGCTAATCCACCACCCAGCAAAGCAGCTTGTATTATGCATCAGAAAATGGACCGTTAAAAATCAGAACCTGCCCTGCCTGTAGCCAGCACCTCTCTGACACGTCTGTAATTAGCAGCTACATGACACATGTTTCAGTTGAACAGAACACACCTTTGTCACATGTACGTCACCTCTTCCTCAGTTACGTGCATGTTCATGGCTGATGTTCACTATCTTCACCCCAACGGCTTTGTGCTGTGTAAGAAATTCGACGAGAGTGAGACCTGCTCTAAATCCTCACTGGCTTTACAACTGGTGTGCAGAAGTCTCCAAACAATAATCACCCTAAATCTTGTGTAGTCATTATTTAGGGCATAAAGAAGGGGATGACAGTATGGAGCCCCCTACACAGCGGTTCAAGAGGGTTCTGTCCCAGCGGACACCATCATACCAGGGTGGAAGATGGGCTGGCTCTGTATGGCCACTGAAGTATCTCTGCAGGAGTCCTGAGCCCACCCACAGCCCCGTTAAACAAGTGGCCAGGCACTGACTGCACTGATTCACTTCTCTGCTTCGTCCCATGATCCAAACTGGTGCATGCATGAGCCTGCACTCCCTTACCATGCTGTTAGATGAGCTGCAGGCTGCTCCAGGTTTGCACCCTCTGTTCCATAGTCTTAACAGGACTTATGTTTGACCTGGATCAGTGTGGCTGTACGCCTTCTGTGTCCTCTCATTCAATCTCAAGTGCTTTTGTAGACTTGATACTCATTTCCAGGCTTTTAATTTCCGGTGGCAAAAGACACTGATGATGCTCCTTCTACCCCATTCACTCTTGTACTCACAGCACTCCTTTGTGTCACTGGTTTTTCCCCACACGGTTCATGTTTCACCCTGTATTATGTCACTGTCCCTTATTTTGCAGCATAAACTCATCAGCTGTGCTTGCTGTTTAGTAAGCTCATGAGCCAGCTCAGAATCCCCCTTTCCTCATGGATATTAGCCACCGAGCAGTGTGTACAGGGTTTGTGGCCGCCAGCTTTCTGCCTCTTTTCCAGCAGCTGCTTCTTCATCTGGTGTATTTCTGGATGGATGGTGTCCAGTTCCAGGGCAAATACTGCTCCTCTAGGAATGTTCTTGGAATCCTGTGACTGAGCTCAGTATGCAAGCTCAAATACACTGAGCATATATAAATTGGGGCATTGCTAATTTGTGCTGGAAAGTCCCTCTGAACACTGGCATATGATAGGAACACAAATCTCTGAGATTCTCTTTTCAGTTGAAGTGGCTTCTTCTCACTTCTATTCTTTACCTTTTGCCTTTGGCCAGCTAACACTGATGACTGCTCCACACACTGTATCAAAGATTTGCTCCATCTAGACATAAATGATGCTTGGGAGTGCAGTTGGACTCTGTACCACAACTGGAGCTGGTCCTGTACATCACCTGCTGGATGATGCCCTCTGAGCCCTCTGCCAGCCATTTGTTGGGTACTGCTCCTATAGTAAAATAGGCCAAATGGGTCTGTCAGAGTTGTACCTGTCATATGCAGAAGGGTTTTGTGTTATCTGTAGTTGGGACAGCCTGACTTGAGGGTGCATGGCAAACGAAAGATACGTTTCTTTCAATGCCTGAGCCAGATCAAGTCTGCTTTGATTCGTGTCATCATTTGCATTTGATCAGGGGTTGCACATATAAGGGAAAGATTTCATTCCTATGCTTTGTCCAGCCTAAATGGAAGACTTAAGAACTGGAATTCCATTTTGAGATACCTTTATTTCTTCACTTCTGGAAAATGATAAATTCCTGCGAACAACCGATCAGATTAAAATGTACAAACTCACTCATGACTTGTGCATGTCAAATTCCAAGGCAATGAAGCTATTACTAGTGAAGAATGACAGCACAGATGAAAAATATGTTTTCACTGTGACCTGGCAGTTCACTGACTCAGAGGCAGCCTATCTACACCAGATTTGTGGAGCGAGCCAGAATATTTCACCCAGCTGGGATGGATAATGCTGACACACAGGAGACAGAGCCAATGGTTGTATCTCACAGAGGCAGGAACAGCCTCAGCATAACTATCAGGTGTTGTCTTGTTCCAGAGGCTTTGGATGGCCCCAACCTAGTTGCATTCTGATGATAACCAGTGGAGTTTGCATCCACATTGACTGTCCATAGACCTCTGATTGCTGTGAGTAGGTAGGGACCGGTTACACTTTGTGTGGCTCTTTGGGTGACCCTAGGTAGGGAACTGCTTGAGAGAGTCCCGCACAGAGCCACAATGACGCTGAAGGCAGTGGAACATCGCCCTGCTGAGGACAGGCTGAGGGAGCTGGGGCTCTGTAGCTTGGGGCAGAGGACACTAAAGTGTGACCTTTATAAAATGTGCAGGGCAGTGTCAGGAGGACAGAGCCAGGCTCTGCCCAGTGATGTCCAGTGATAGGATGAGGGGCAGTGGGTGCAAGCCGGAGCAGAGGAGGTTCCATGGAACATACGGGGAAACTTTTTCACTGTGCGGGTGACAAAACACTGGAACAGGCTGCCTGCAGGGGTTGTGGAGTCTCCTCTGGAGACATTCCAAACCTGCCTGGATGTGTTCCCGTGTGACCTGCCCTAGGTGATGCTGCTTTGGCAGAGGGATTGGACTGGATGATCTTTCAGTGCCCCTTCCAGTTCCTAACATCCTGTGATTCTGTGTCAGAATCTCTGAGACACAGAGGCTTATTCTAGGTACATCCACACTCCTGAACTTTCTTGCCCAACAAAGCATGGGAGAGGCACATTCACTCTTCCTAATGAATCTCCTGTCATAGGCTGGGAAAATGTTAGGAGAATGCTACTAGCCAGAATTCTGTCAGGGAGCTCAATAACAATTTGACAGCATGAAGACATTTTGGTGCCTGTCAACCTTCTTTGGTCCTATTTAATCTGCTAACACAGAAATAGCCAGCATGTCCTGGGCCGGTGCAATTTTATTCTTCCCGCTATATTACACAGAGAAACTTAACACCTTTTCTTCATTTGCCAGGCTAAGAGCTCTCAGATTCAGGATGTAATTACTCAAGGGCAGTAATTCCTGGCTGGTAAAAGAAAAGCTTCTGGACAGCATTTCTCTGGGCATTGGTGTTATCAACACTTCTCTCGTGCACACACACAGAAAGCAACCATATGTGAGAAAGGATTTGTGGAGAGCATGAGTGACAGCACAGACAGTTGAGTTTGTTTTTCAGGGCACATCCAGCACGCAGTGATGTGGCTGAAAATGGGGACAGGTTCAGAAGTCTGTGGGGCCAGAATGTTGGTCCCACCTCTTCTTCACGCTCTTCACGCTCTTTGGCTGTTGACAGCATTGAGACTCTGGCTGCTGTGCAGACTGATGGAGAAGGCAGGGTGAATCACACTGTGGCACAAATGTGTGTTTTATTCCAGGATGTTCTTTCATCAGAGGAGTTCACAGCGGCTGGTTAGGTGTAGGGAGCCTGAATCTGATGTCATGCCACCTGTATAATCTCTGCTGTGGTGAACTGCTGGTGAATTCCTCCCTTTCACATGCCTTGAAAAACAGCTTGTGTGATTTCAGGTGGGCATGCTGAAGCCTTGCTGCTGTAAGCACTACAAGGTAGGATAAGCCATCTCATTCTTTGGCAGTAGCAAAAGATCCTTAATGCTAAGTCAGATCCATGAACGGTAGCAGAGGTTTTGCCTGGTGCTCCTTCTTTATCAAAGTTAGTAAGAAAGCTACAAGCTATTCTGTGTCTGCTTCCTCTACTCTGATGATTGCTTGGAATCAACTGCCAGAATAATTAGTTAATTGCTGAAGAACCTTACATTGCTTTTCTTAACAGGTCTCATATCACATACAAGGCAAACATTTACAGCTCTGAGTTGAAGCAGAGGATGGCATTCCAACGGGGGCTGGGAAAGAAAGTAAAACATTAGCATTAGATGAATTCAAACCAGTTCATGTAGTGCATTTCCTCTACTAGTGCTCCACCACCCACCACCCCATCTGGCTTTGGATTCATCCTGTGAAAACCCAGCTGACTGTGCAGGACACGCCACACATTCACAGGGAACAGAAATGTGATAAAATTCAGTTCTTATCTTCATGTCAAAGGGCCCCAGGCTGTGGATCACAAATGTAGATGAGTGCAGCTGAATGCTTTTCCATTTTCACTTCTGTTTGCACCATGGGGTTTGGAGTGTCACATTCTGTAGTATAACTTCCCATTTCCAGTCACATACAGATGACACATGGCCACTTTCAATAACAAACCTAAAGAGCAGGGACGTTTCCTTTCAGCTTGTTGGGACCCTTCTTAACCTTCAAATTCCCATGAGAGCTGGGGAAAAGAAAACTTTTATTTTTCTTCAACCCCCCCCCCAACACCCTGACAAAGCTAATGTTTGAGGAGCCGTTGGCTGCTCCCGCTCTCCTGCTTACCTCATACCGGAAACCTTTGCAGGAAATGAGCAGTCAATCAGCCTACTTCTCCCTCAACACCTTGGGCTTACAAGACTAAGACAGAAAGCATACAGGGGAGAACTAAGGTGGGGAAAGAGCACTGGAGAGGCAGGCCAGATGCTGATGAATCTTGATTTTCCTGCCTGGCACGGCGGTCAGTTTTCTTTCTGGAGAAGCTTCTGTCAAATACTCTGGGTTTCACTGACCAGGATGACGACGATGATGATGATGCCCAATGACAGCACAAGGGACAATGGGTGGAAGTTGAGGCATAGGAAGTTCCATGGAAACATGAGGGAAAATTTTTTCACTGTGAGGGTGACAGAACATTGGAACAGGGGGTTGTGGAGTCTCCCTCTCTGGAGATACTCAAAACCTACCTGGATGTGCTCCTATGTGATCTGCTCTAGGTGACCCTGCTCTGGCAGCCGGTTTGGACTGGACAATCTTCTGAGGTCCCTTCTAGCTTCTAACATAATGTCATTCTGTGAGGAAGATTTCACTCCCTGGCCCACACAGGGGCTTGTCATTCAGGGTTGTGTAGACTGACTCTGCTTTGTGTCTGTGTCACCCCCGTGGGCACTTTTGAAGGAAAACAAAAAAATGGAATACTCCTCTTCCATTTCATATGAAAGAATGGTCTCCTGGCCCTCTCAGCACCATAGCAGTGTGGTATGGTCCAGGCAGAAAGACTCACCCACATCCTCTTCACCCACGAACAGAAAACAGCTGATGTTGTCAAGATGAATAAAAATTGGGGAAGGCATTGCAAGCAGGGGTAACGAAAAGCTCTTTTCTTCTTTGGTCCATAGTCACCAGAAATAACAGTCAGATCATTTTAAAGATGAGATTGTTCAGACCTAAGCTCCTGTACAAGGAACACATGGCCTCCTCTACAAGAGCTTCTTTCAGAGATGATGCAGGACAAGGAAAGACTTTTTGTGGTTCCTGTGTCCTGTCCCTGCCACTACAGTTAGTTAAAAGCTTTTTAGATCATTTTGGTTTTCCTTACTGCTAAAAACACAAATACACTGACATGGATTTCTGTTGAAAATATTAAAATGCTGAGTGGAATGTACTGGTTCTGACTCCTTCTGCTTGCTTGCCTGCCTACTAAACTCTCTTCTAGCTCCCCCAGCAGGTGTAGGACTTCTGTCATGCAAACCTTTCAGTTTCAGGACTGCAGTGCTGGGTCGATCTCTTGAGCCCACAAGGAGGACATGGAACTGTTAGAGCAGGTCCAGAGGAGGCCACAAAGATGATCAGATGGCTGGAGCACCTCTGCTATAGAGACAGACTGGGAGAGTTGGGGTTGTCCAGCCTAGAGAAGAGAAGGCTCTGGGGAGAACTTGCAGCAGCCTTCCAGTATTTGAAGGGGACAACAGGAGAGCTGGAGATGGACTTTTGACAGGACAAGGCTTAATTACTTCAGACCAGAAGAAAATCAATTGATATCAAACATTAGGAAGAAATTCTTCCCCATAAGGGTAGTGAGGTACTGAAACAGTTTGCCCAGAGAAGTTGTGGAGGCTCCAAGCCTGGAAGTCTTGAATGCCAGGCTGGAGGGGGCCTTGAGCACCCTGATCTAGTAGGAGGTGTTCCTGCCCACGGCATTAGTGGGTCTTCAAGATCCCTTCCAACCCAGATGATTCTATGATTGCCTGGTAATAGGTGAGAGGGAAGAATCTAGCATTGAGGTTGTTGCTCTCTGGCTGCTCTTGGTTACAAGTTCTGTCTCTTAGCATGTAGCCTGCCACCTGATGCTCTACCAAAGAGTGGCCACAGTGCCTCAGCACCAGCCCCCAAATGTCATTGCTGTAATCTGGGGGCATACCCACGGCATTTGGAAACAAGAAAGTAAGCTGGTACCCACAGCTGTCCACAGAAAGGTCCACCACAGAAACAAGCAACAGGGTCAGTGAACCTATTGCTGTTGCAAGGCTCACAAACCTTCAGGAGCAACCACATAAGATTTGAACTGTTTCTCTAATTGACTGAGCTCTTCCTCCATTGCCTTCCAAGGTTGTGATTCTCTGAGGTTTGTGCTTCTCACAGTTTTTTCTGCCACAAGGACTTCCAGGAAACCCAGTAGAGGATCCCCCAGGATAAGTCACAGTATGTAGCAACACTGACTTCTGTCATGATGGAGGGAAAGAGCATTGCTGCTTAGACAGTTAACCCTAACCCTCTGCCTCTGCCTGGGGACACAGAAGCTCGGCCATGTCACTGGTCGTGGGTTGCTGACTTCAGAGCCTGTGGTTGCATACTGTTCCCATCTCCAGTTCAGAGGGGGTGTTCTAGCAGTCAGCTTATATCTCTAGTCCATGAGAAGTTCACCACAGTTTACATTTTCCAGTATTTTCATGGTGACTAACAGTGTTATTGAACTCTGAAGAGGACAATCTTTCTGGCCCTGGGTGACCAGTTTGTTTTACAGGTCCCAGCCTCATCTCTGGCTCTCCCTGCTTGCATTCCGTTGTCTGAACACTTCCTTTGTCTCTGAAACCCTGTGGTGCAGTGCTCTACATCCTGTCCCACACCTCACTGACCTGCTACCAAATCTCCTTCCAGAAGCTATCATCCATAGGTTTGTTCCTGATGAGAGTAGTTAAAGCAAAAGTGGATCTCATTGTACTTAGAAGCACCAGAGAACCCCCAGCACCTCTGAGGTGAGCACTCATCTTCAGGGCAGCTGAGCTAAACGGAATTGTGCCTCCAAAACAACAAAAGGGCTTGGTTGGGACTAACGAGTTAGCTGGGGTCCCTGTGGGGGAAAAGTCTGACCTTGGGTGGAGCGTGGATGAAGGCAGAGTTGATCAAACACTTCCGAAGCCTCTGAGAAAGAGCCCAGGGCAGCGAGAGAGTGAGGGCGCGCAGGGCGCTCTCGCCAAGCCAGAGGCAGGTCAGGGTGCTAGTGCACTGCCTGGCTGGAGCAGGAAATTTCTGTTTGTGCTGAAACGACTGAAAACAAGGCCGGAGAGAATTCCTTCACAATTAAGATCATTTTGCATCCCGGGAACAGGAGGGAGGGAGGGAGGGAGGGCACTGCACGAGGGGAGGTTTCGCTAAGCGGATTAACATAATAACTAAAAATAAAGAGGGGGCATATTTGGAATTCTAGGATAATCCCGGTTTTCTGGTGGCAACACAAAACACCCAAGCCTCATTCCTCTGCTTTCTGGAACACTCAGATCCAGGCTAGCCAGGAAATTCAGGAGTTTATCCATCTTGTACGTAAAAATGAAGGGTCTGTGCTCTGAGCACCTGCTGGCACTCGGATCCAGATGACCCAGTGACTGGATGTTGTGATTCAGCAATGACAAGTTGAGTGGTTTACTCTCCATCATTTATCTATCCAAGCTGGTGAACCTGACCAGGGAGGGGATTTTTTTAAGCCTCCATTCATCTCTGTTTAGCCTGAACTGTCAAACCTCCCTGACATCCCAACAGCCGTCCCAGTGCTGTGCCTGAGCCTGGCCAGAGTCTGGAGCAGACTGAGTAGTGGAGACATCCCCTAGGGATAATTGAGTCATAGCACCACAGAATGGTTTGGGTTGGAAGGGACATTAAAGATCATCCAGTTCCAGCCCCCTGCCATGGACAGAGACACCTTCCACTCACCCAGGTTGTTCAAAGTCTCATCCAGCCTGCTCTTACACGCTTTCAAGGCTGAGGTGTCCAAAGCTTCTATGAACATTGTGTTCCAGCACCTCACCACCCTTACAGCAACAAACTTCTTCCCAATGTCTAGTCTCAGTCTACCCTGCTCTTTTAAAGCCATTGTCCCATGTCCTGTCACAGCAAGCCCTTGTAAAAAATCCCTCCCGAGCTTATTTTGGCTCCCCACCAGTGGCACAGGCTGGGTGCGGTGTGTCTGCCAGCCAGCATGCGACTGTTTGCCTTCATAGGGAGCAGATCTATCCCATGTCTCCTCTGCCCCACTCTCCTGCAACGTGAAATTATTTCTTCTTTTGAGCTGCAAAGACAGCTGAAATAGCTCAAGAACTAATGAAAAAGAAATGCCAGAGCATTCTTCCCCAGGACCCCTGCAACGGGTTTCCGTGCATGTGTGTGTGTGTTTCTGTGGGTTACACACACACAGGCTGCACCGTTTCAGCAGGGGACTTTCCATTTGACATTCTACTCAGACCAACACTTGCATTTTAATACCAGATATCACTGCAAGACATAATGAGGGTCATTAAATGTATTTATTAGCTTATTAAACTGAGCTGCCTTTACTATTGCAGCTGGCCTGAGTTTTATAGAAACCCCAGCAAATCCCCAAAGCCACACAACAGGAGCCCAACACACTTTAGCTGATGACAGTGTAAATATCAAATTTACTGGGGCTAGCAAGTGGCAGGCACAGTTCTGGTGCATTATTTAAAAACCTGCCATGAGGCAGAGTATGTAATTCTCAACTCATAAGGGTAGAGTTGCCTTGGAAGGAAGTATGAGAAGAATTTGATAGGATTTAATGATATTTTCAGGGATACAGTTTAATTATAAGCAGTCAGAAAGCTCTTAGATACTAGCTGCAGGTTTGATCCAATGGCCATGGAAGTGAGAGGAAGGTCTCCATCTGGTTGGTCTATATGTGTTGGTTTAGCATGGGGTTTGATGGTGGGGTTTAACCGAGAATCAGAGGATTGTTTTAGCTCAGACTTGTAAGATCATCAAGTCCAACCTCCAACCTAAGGCCACCCTGGCCATTAAACTGTGTCCCAGACATGCCATATCCACAGGTTTCTTGAATACCTCCAGGGATGGTGACTCCACCGCCTCCCTGGGCAGCCTGTGCCAATCCCTGACCACTCTTGAAACAAAGACATTTTTCCTAATATCCAACCTAAACCTCCCCTGGCATGATTTCAGGCCATTTATTCTCATTCTATCACCTGATAATAGGGAGACCAAACCCCACCTCACCGCAACCTCCTTTCAGGGAACTATAGAGAGCAATGAGGTCTCACTTCAGCCTCCTTTTCTCCAGACTGAACAGCCCCACTTCTCTCAGCTGCTCCTCACCAGATCTGTTGTCTAGACCCTTCACCATCTTCCTTGCCCTTCTCTGGACATGCTCTAGCACTTCAATGTCCTCCTTGGAGTGAGCACCCCAAAACTGAACCCAGGATTCGAGATATGGCCTCACTAATGCTGAGTACAGGGGCATGATGACTTCCCTACTCCTGCTGTCCACATTATTCCTGACCCAAGACAGGCTGCTTGTGGCCATCTTGGCCACCTGAGCATGCTGCTGGCTCACATTCAGCCAGCTGTCAACCAGCACTCCCAGGTCTGTTTCTGCTGGGCAACTGTCCAGCCGCTCTGCCCCAAGCCTGGAGCATTCATGGGGTTGTTGTGACCTGAAACATGAGACAGACACCCTTGAAGTGCCTGCATCTTTATCACAGTCTATATGGAAAAGAAGTTGATATTTTTACTCAAGTTCAGGCAGGAAGAGGGAGGGCCCAGTGGAGCTGGTTGACTGTGCAGGGTGTATCTGTGTGCACAGGTACACGCAGGCATGGCTCGTCACCGGGTAGCTTACCTTCCTTACAGGCTGCTGTCTGCAATGCAGCTTTTCCTCTGATTCTGAAGACAGGAATATTTTTCCTTTCATGCGTTGCAAACACTCAGGGGACTGCGATAATGAGCTCTTCCCGGTGCCCAGAGCACGGGTAGAGGTAAGCATGGTGCCACCACAGGACAGGATTTTCCTTCTCACCAGCTGCTCCCAGGAGCTTGTCTTGGGGGCAGGGGGAAACACTGTTAACAAGCCCAGCTGCAGTGAAGCAAGGAGCTCTGCCCCCAGCAAAACTCCAGAAGGACTGGTCTCAGCCTCCCAGCCCCAGAAATGGGACCCTGGAATTGTGCCAGGGTCATGCTGCCCTTTAACCTTCACTTTCTGATAGTCCCACACGTGCAAGGATGATGGGAAAGGCTCCAGCTTTCTCAAGACATCTCTTGAGTTGTTTCTCCAGGGCAAGGACAAATGGGCAAGTCCCCGGAGCAATGGTTAAATGCAGCGTTAGCCGCGCTTTCAGACAGAGATGGCTCTGCACCACCACCGAGAAACCAGAAAGCGATTAGTCACAAGGAAGTGCACTTTGTTTGTAAAAGCTCCTGTCATCCAAACAGCCCTCTCAAGGGAAGAGAGTCCCCCAGGGCCTTGGATGAGCAATGCAGCCAGGTGAAGACAGAAAGCTGCTCAGCCAATTGTGAGATAGCTGTGACTAAGAACGATGACCTCACGAAACTGCTGTCTGCCTCAACAAAAAATGAATCCCGTGGCCCTTTTCATTCCCATTAGAGGCAACTCATGGATGCTTTCGCATCATTTTCCATAAAGCAGAAGGAAAACCCCTGCTGAGGGATTTTTATTCTCCTCTGTCTCACTGTCCTACTCCAACACCCACAGTTCTCCTGAAGATACAGTCACTTCTTATTCAAAGGTTAAGCTCAAGACCTTGAGCTGTTCTGCCAAAAGCCTTCCCCTTCCCCCACCACCTCTGCTTGAATCACTGGCAGCAAACGTAATGGCAAAGGGTGTCACATTCTTCTTACCGTAAGTCTGTAAAGCAGGCTGGGATATTTCCCAGGATTTCTTGTAAAGCTGGGGGTAAGCAGCTCTGTGTGTGTGCCCCTGCACACTGCCAGCTGCCAGCAAATCATCTCAAACTTGCATGTTTGGAAAATCCTTGGCCCACGTGGCTGCTTTCTCATCATTAGGAGTGTGCATTCAAATTACAATTGGAATCATAGAGTCATTCGATGATCCTGTGACTGATTTACCTCTCCAGGTGTTGCACTTCCAAGCTCTTTGGTAAATTGCACATGCAAATGGCACAGAAGTGTATCCCAGATAGCTGAAAGGCATGAGTTATAAGTGTTCACATCCCTATGCACACCGTTTTATAATGGCTTAAACTGACACACGCCAGGAAATTCAGAGTTTGGACTCACATGGCCTTAATTCATACCCCCGAGCACGGAAAATCTTCTCTCTGAAGGGCTGTAGTTTACAACTAGCCAGTGGAACTTCACCTAAAATTTCTGCCTTTTCCTTTTTCAGCTTTATCTTTTGCAGCCTTTCATTCTCATTTTTCAAAAGATAGTGGTTTAGTGGGAAGGACTGGGAAAGGATTAATCAGCCTTCTATGAGACCACTGCTGGAAGCACTGGGGTGTTTTTTTCAGTTTAATATATCTCACACATGTATGTTTTCTATGTTCTTATCAGCACAGTGCAAAATGTAATTAAGGGGTCCCAGGACTCAACAGTTAAGAAATGTCAGAACAAATTGTTTGCATAAGCCCATTCCTTTCCCTTATGCCTATTTACAGAGAGATGGCTCCCACTTAGGGTCAGACCCTGTTCACTCTGGCACTTGCTGTTATCACCTCCCTCTGCCCTCTCTGTCCCCATGGGTTTCTGTCACCTTGGCCAGTCCTCCAAAGCCCACATCAGATCACAGCCTCTCAATAAGAGAACTGCTTCAAAGAGTCCAGTGCAGGGCCACAAAGATGCTGAAGACAAACACCTCTGTTGTTAGGGAAGGCTGAGGGAGCTGGGCCTGGGAGCCTGGAGCAGAGGAGCCTGAGGGGTGATCTCATTCGTGTTTATAAAGATGTGCAGAGCAGCGTCAGGAGGATGGAGCCAGGCTCTGCTCAGTGATGTCCAGTGCTAGGACAAGGGGCAATGGGTGCAAGCTGGAGCAGAGGAGGTTCCATGGGAACAGAACGTATGGAAAAAACATTTTCACTGTGTGGGTGACAAAACACCGGAACAGGCTGCCTGCAGGGGGTGTGGAGTCTCCTTCTCTGGAGACATTTCAAACCTGCCTGGATGCATGCCTGTGTGACATGCCCTAGGTGATGCTGCTCTGATTCTGTAACCCTCTTACCCTGTTTTTTTCATCCTGCTCCTAAGGTCCTTGTCCATCAGAAGCCATCTCCCAGCTCTCCTGTCAGCATGGTAAAGGGTCCTTCACAGCAAGGTGAAGAGAAATTTGCCATAGATCATGCACATGCATAGATCATTTTTGCACATACCCAAACACATCCATCAGCAGGTCACTCACATGACATGCTTCATCTGGCAAGTCAGCAGAGGTCATAAATAGTCCCAATTTGCAGATGAAAACAAAGGAAGGACCTAGAAACTGAGATGAGAGAGAGTTTGAATCCGGCCTAGAAGAGTAGGACATTTGCTTGAGCCAAGCAGCCTGGATACACAGGACTCCCTGTGCCTGCATGGACCTGGCTACTCGTGTGCAGCAACCTGGGGCTGACGTGTTGCAGCAACAGTTTGTCAGGGTGATGCTGACACCCTGCTGTCTGATCTGCTCCAAATGTGGAAATTGGAAGATCTCTGATCACATAATGGGAAAAGCTTACAGGTCTGACAGGCCTGACTTAGGCAAAAAGAAGGTAATCAAAACTGGAAGTCACTCTCCCCTGCCATGTTTTCATGTACTTGTCCTCTCCCAGCTTGCTTTGGATGTTCATTTGGCCCTTAAGCCAGGAAAAGAAAGAGGAAAACTGAGTTCCTGACAAAGAGCAAATCTTTCTTCTAGGAAGCAAACCTGGAATGTTTTGACTGAAGAAGGAAGCAGCAGTCAAAGCTATGCCACCCTTGCATGCAAAAAGTGCATTTCTCACCATGCAGCCTTCCTCAGCTGCAGCTGGGCCAGAAGTGAGCAAGCCACGGCTCCACTGCTGAACATTGCAGAACTTCTCTGGAAAGCAGATGAATTCTGTCTCTTCTGGATTTTGGTTGTTTTTTATTTCCACCCCCAGTGACCTGGCAGGCTAAGGAATGCATTGCCAAAGATACTCACAGTTGGGCTGCAGAGTCATGCCCCTTCCTTTGCTGCCTGGGCAGTTCCTGCCTTGGTAAATGTGCTTCCGATAAGAGATGGGAATGTTGGCTGACAGCAACGTGAAGCAGGGAGCAAAAGGACTGTCACCTGCAGCTCGAGGCCTCCAGGGAAAGCACAATTTCTGAATGTTTTTGGTAAGTAAACAGAATTGCCTCAGAGAGACAGCTGACTCCATCTTTGGTTTCCTGTGCAACACCTGCAGCTCCACATATTTGGGTGAAGTTTGGGTCACAAAAAGGGTAATATTAATATAATAAACAGTAATGTCACGAATTTAACTGAGGTCTTTTGGGCTGACAATGCTGGCCTGCTGGACCTGAAATACTTCAGTCTCTTCCAGAAATACCAGTGGGCATCTCGAGGATGTTCTCACCAACAGCTTGACTGACCTCATGTTCCCAAGAATGGCTTCCACCCATGTGAAGATATTTCCAGCGCCCTCAAAAGGCACGCTTTAGGGCTTCAGCTCAGGTTCCCTCCCCACCCCTCATTTTCCACTGGGGATAATGGAACCACTGCTGAAGACCACAGTCCTGGCATTGCCCACTGTAGAAATGTGTGGCCAGCAGGAGCAGGGAGGTCATTCTGCCCCTATACGCTGCACTGGTTAGGCTGCACCTCGAGTCCTGTGTCCAGTTCTGGGCCCCTCAGTTTAGGAAGGATGTTGACTTGCTGGAATGTGTACAGAGAAGGGCAATGAAATTGGTGAGGGGTTTGGAACACAAGCCCTATGACGAGAGACTGAAGGAGCTGGGGTTGCTTAGCCTGGAGAGGAGGAGACTCAGGGGAGACCTGCTTGCTCTCTACAACTACCTGAAGGGAGGTTGTAGCCAGGTGGGGGTTGGTCTCTTCTCCCAGGCAACCAGTACCAGAACAAGAGGACACAGTCTCAGGCTGTGCCAGGGGAGGTTTAGGCTGGAGGTTAGGAAGAAGTTCTATACAGAGAGAGTGATTGCCCATTGGAATGGGCTGCCCGTGGAGGTGGTGGAGTCACCTTCATTGGAGGTGTTCAGGAGGAGACTTGCTGGGGTGCTTGGTGCCATGGGTTAGTTGTTTAGGTGGGTTGGATTGGTTGATGGGTTGGACGTGATGATCTTGAAGGTCTCTTCCAACCTGTTCTATTCTATTCTATTCTATTCTATTCTATTCTATTCTATTCTATTCTATTCTATTCTATTCTATTCTATTCTATTCTGCTCTATTCTATTCTGCTCTATTCTATTCTGCTCTATTCTATTCTACTATATTCTGCTCTATTCTATTCTATTCTATTCTATTCTGCTCTATTCTATTCTGCTCTATTCTATTCTGCTCTATTCTATTCTACTATATTCTGCTCTATTCTATTCTATTCTATTCTATTCTATTCTATTCTATTCTAAATGAGCTTAAAGCACATGCAGGATTCACCCCCTGAAAAGGAACATCTCTGAGTAACATCCCGAGTATTCCCTTAACTCTGCATCATCTTACTTACTTTCTGCAGTTCCTTATGGTGCTTTTTTATTCCCAGATTTGCTCACAGCATCATCTAGAGCTCTGCCAGTTCCTCTCCATCAATCTGTTCCTTAGTTTGCATCTCTCAATACAGACCTTCTCCATGGCTGAAAGGATGTCCCCTCCTCCCCCAGTCCCTCACTTGCCTGTAAATCTTTGAAAACCCCTGATGACAGAGAACAGCTTGTTGGTTATCCTCACAGTGTTGGCAGGTAAGTCAGCCTGGAGATATAAGGAGCTTTATGCCCTGGTGCCAACGGAGGCACAGCCTCCCTTGCACTGCTGCCAGCAGTCTCAGAGAGTATAGAATAACAAAACAAGTACCTCAAAACATGAGACACTCCGTGTAAATTCAGGTAATAGCTTTCTTTACACTGGCTGCTTTGTGTGGTCAGGAGCACCGGTGGGGCAGAGAAGCCATGGAAGCTGCTTTCTTGCCTTTTGGCAGAGGCAGCATCAATAGGTTGGATTTATGGCAGCACCCCTCGTGGGAAAGACGTGCAAAGCTGCTGTGAGCGGGAGAGAACCGCCTCCGCTGGGACAGATTTTACACGGGATAAGACATGTGGGGTGGATGCAGATTCAGGGTACTGAATCAGAAGGTAAGGATGAGAGTTTCATGGCATGCAGGTGTCCATACTCTCTCTACAAAGTCCACACTATAAGCTGCATCATTTCAAATGGGAGGAACTCAAAAAATACTGTCAGAAGTAACTGGTGTGTGCTGGAAATATCAGATTTAGAACCTAACATCTATTTTTTTAGTCTTTACTTCTAACCTATTTGAAAGATTTTCCTAAAAGAAAAAAAAAAAAAGAATCAAATAAAAAGAAGACAAAGAAGAAGAAAGTCTGAGCAGCAATTTGAGATTCTGCTTTGTGCAGAAGTTTCAAGCTTGAGCTTGTGAAAGTATTTTGCTTTATCTTTGATCCAAGACACAAGCTGCTCCGTTCACTAAGGCTGCTCAGAGCCTACGAGTTTTTTGATTTTTACAATACAATACAATACAATACACCAGGTTGGAAGAGACCTTCACGATCATCGCGTCCAACCCATCAAACAATCCAACCCACCCAACAACTAGACCATACAGCCAAGCACCCCATCAAGTCTTCTCCTGAACACCTCCAATGAAGGTGACTCTACCACCTCCACGGGTAGCTGATTCCAATGGGCAATCACTCTCTCCGTGTAGAACTTCTTCCTAACATCCAGCCTAAACCTGCCCTGGTGCAGCCTGAGACTGTGTCCTCTTGTTCTGGTGGTGGCTGCCTGGGAGAAGAGGCCAACCTCTGCCTGGCTACAACCTCCCTTCAGGTAGTTGTAGAGAGCAATAAGGTCACCCCTCAGTCTCCTCCTCTCCAGGCTAAGCAACCCCAGCTCCCTCAGCCTTTCCTCACAGGGCTTGTGTTCCAAACCCCTCACCAGCTTTGTTGCCCTTCTCTGGACACGTTCCAGCAAGTCAACATCCCTCCCAAACTGAGGGGCCCAGAACTGGACACAGCACTCAAGGTAAAGAAAGTTATCCCATGTAACCTGTCACCCAGGCAGTTAGCTGAGGGAGCCACCCCACTGAGCTGTGTTTATTATCCTGGGTCTTTGGGGGTTTTTGGCTTCCAGTAGAAGAGCTTTTTTTAAACTCATTGATACACTTTTTGGGTCTAAGCCATCGTGACACTGAGCACACAGGTGCAGTAACAGATGGCAGAATAGCTCTGGATGTCTTCTTCTGACTTTTGCATCTGACTGTTAAAAAGAAGAAGAAAACGCAGCAGTTGTCCACGTTTCGTTAGCGCACCAAACAGGCCAGCAGAATTCCCTCATCCTATAGTTTTCATTTTGGGATCTTATGTGTAATATCAAACAGATTAAATGAATTGCATCACTCCCTGGTTCAGCATATGCAGACTCTTGCCGCTGAAGTTTCCCAGTCAATCCATCCTCTTCCCCCAGACATAAATAAAGTCAGGGGTGGAAGATTCCCTTCAAGGAAATATATCTCTTTGACAGTCAAGCAGGTGGCGAAGTTAATGCGAAGTCTCAGGAGAGCGTGGTTGGTAAGAATGGCCTTGCAATAACCAACCACAATGATTTACAAGGGACTAAATTGCCAGATTAGGCCTTGATAATTTTTCAGCTCTTGACTTCATTATTACCTTGTGGATCTGGATCTTACATCACCTCTAGGAATGCCTGGGATCAAATTAAAGTGGAAACACCTGGTTGAAAGTCAGTTCAAAATACAGATTTAAGAAGGCAGGGGCTATTTCTGTGTGTTGGATCTGCTTTGTGTGCAGATAGGCAGCTATAAAATCCTGCTTCTCCGTGTTTGAGCTTTGTTTTAAAATGCCAGCTTGCCTTGCTTGAGTGCTAGCTAACAACCACTGCTCTTTGCAAGCATGCTCCCTGCTTAGATATCTACAGAGGTGACATACAAAGAAGATTTAGTAGTTCAAATAAGGAACCAAACAAGGCAAACCACAATCTCTAAGACTTAGACCTGGAGGAAAAAAATCTGCATCTGATCTAACACAGCACAACTCTCCAGGGAAGCAGGCAGGAGTACTCATGCGGCAAGGAGACGCTGAGGAAAGTGGGTCTGTTTAGCCTGAAGAAGGGGAGGCTGAGAGGAGACGTCATTGCTCTCTACAGCTACCTGAAAGGAGTTTGAAGTGAGGCTGGGTCTGGCCTCTTCTCTCCGGTAACTAATTACAGGACAAGAGGTAGTGGCCTCAGGTTGCACCATGGGAGGTTTAGGATGGATGTTAGGAAAAAATTATCTCCTGAAGGAGTGGTCAGGCGTTGGAACAGTCTGTCCATGGAAGTGGTGGAGTCATCATCCCTGGAGGTGTTCAAGAAATTAGTAGATGAGTAGATGTTTCAACAGGGAAAGCCCCCACCTCCCAGGAAGTCCCACTGACTTTAACAGACGTGTGCCTGGATGTCTTCCAGTGGCAGATCTGGCCCTAACAACCTTGAAGTTGGAAAAGTACAAAGTGGTTCGATCACAGTTGCCATGTGGAAGGGCTTAACTTGACCTGGAGCCGTTCCTGCAGGGTACCACTGCACATGGCTGAAAGCACCAGTGGGCGCGCCATGCCATTCAGACAGCAGGGTACCGGCCAGGCCAGGAAGGACTCATCTCCACGTTTCAGCGACAGATGCATTGCTCTGTCCTTGTGGAAGGATGAGGTTCTCCCATGTGTGGTGTCTTTCTGTTTGAAAAAATCGCATGTGCAATGGGCTCCTACCTGGGAAGAAGTCAAAGATGCTTGACAGAAAACAACTGCTTACCGGAGCTCCCTGCCGACACCGCTCTGCCTGTGGGTTCAGAGGTTCCTCCCCGTCTCTGTACGCTCCTGCTCATGCACATGTGCTCTAACAGTGTCTTTTTATGCCACGTGCTGTGGGTATGTGCTCTCTGCCTAAGGCCTCCTACTTCTTTTTCTGGGGCTAGAGATACTTCCGTAGGGCTTCAGGTACACAACACAGCACAACAGCTCAGAGGGCAATGGTGAACAACCTCCCCTCTTCCCTCCTGAGAAGGACACGACAGATGGAGAGCTCTCACTTTGCCCCAGTGGTTGGGCTTCTGGCCCTCCTCAGGCTCAGACTCGTCTCCCCCAGCAGGGAGAAGAGGCGAGGATGCAGCACTTCAGCAAGTGAGAAACTTCAGAGTCCTGACCATGACACTGTAATTATCTTCAGGGAGTGAGACTGAAGGAAAAAGTCCAGACAGTGACAGAACAGGAAGTTCCAGCAGCTGTAGGAGCTGTGGTTAATGAATTTCCCAGCGGGGTCTTTGCTTGAGCTCTGCCTTGCTCCCTCTAGCCCAAAGTGCCATATTAGTTTCTCTGCTTCCCAGCCATCCCAGTCCCACAAGCTGTTCTGTTTAAGAATTTTCAAGGCAGCAGATTGTGTTATGAGTCCCCAGTGAGAGAATAATTTTAGGTCTGATTCCAAATATTTAGTAGCAAAGCCTCAGCTTCCCAAGGTGAATCCCAGGAACACTGACAGCATCTCCACATCTGACCGTTCAAGTATTAGGAAGGAGGCAACAAATGAAAAGATGCATTTTCTGTGGAAACAAGGTCCTTGGGGTCCCCATGCTCAAGGGTTGTGGAATTTCATGAGTAATTTTGCCCCTTCAACAAACAGGGGATATCTTGGCTTGAAAGCTTTGACTTGAAAGCTCTTACTAGATGCTCCAGGTCTGCAGAGGAGAACCTTCACAAAGGACTGCAAATACTTACAATAGCAGAAAGCCAGAGATAGTGAAAAGCTGCTTGTTGGAGACTCTGGGAACACTTACCTCTAAATCTATTCTGCTTCCTAATTTCAGCTAACATCTTGCATCTTTTCCAGTAATGGAGAACCTGGGCACACTTCTCTTCCAGTTCTTGTCCCAGCCTGAGCCCCAACCTGAGTTAATGGCTTGGTGAAATTCACTCATTTCAGCAGAGGAGAAAAGATTTCTTTGAGAAAACACCATCTCACTTACAGCTGTAACTCAGGACTTCTTGCCTATAAATAAGGATTCCAGATTAAAATAGAGATCAAATTAATTTTAAAACCTT
>CM066572.1:3252500-3290000 GCA_033816785.1 Picus viridis | reverse complement strand
CAGGCTGTGTCCCTTATTTCTGTATTAAAAAAAAAAAGGGGGGGAAAAAAAAGGGAAAAAGCCTTTTTTGTGCTGTGGCAATTTTTATTTGTCATTATTAAAGTTTGCTGCTGCAGTCCTACGTCCCACTGGTAAATCATCTCTCGGTTTTCCGTGCTGTTGACCTGGATATTATTTTATTTCTTTCAGAAGCAGGGGGAAAAAAAAAAAAAAAAAAAAAAGGAAGAAAGGAAGAAAAAGAAACACACACCAAAAAAAAAAAAAAAAAAAAAAAAAAAGGAAAAAGAAAAGGAACATCTGTGTCTCCTTCCAATCTGCTGCACATCTGCGCGTTTTGATGCGGGTCTTCAAAGTTCAGTCAGTAACCCACGGACGCCATTCATCTTCTTGTTAAAATGTCTACTGCTGTATCCAATGCTCATGCCCTTGAGGGTTATTTTTTTGTTGTTGGGGTTTGTTTTTTGTATTTTATTTTCTCTCTCTCTCTTTTGTGTTTTTTTTTTTTCCTGGTTTTTCTTTTTCCCCTTCTTTTTTTTTTTTTTTTTTTTTTCTTCTTTTTTTTTTTTCCTTTTTTTGTTATTTAATTCCCATTATTGTTATAAAGAACGTTGTGACTTTTGATATTAGCCTTTTTGCTTTCAACAGCAATTAGCAATCTCTTGGTTTGCTGTTTGGTAAAGCATCTGTTAATGAGGTCATCTAGTTTAAAATCCCAGCTACTGGAAAATAACAGGGAGGAGGTCAAATCTATCATTTTGTGTATATTCTCTGCTCTCTTTTCAGTTTTCTAAAGAAAAGATATCTTTGTTATCCACAATAAGTCATTATGACCCGTTACTGGCCTTCTGTATTTTCTACCACCTCAAGATACAGTAAGTTCTTTCTTATTGAAGTATTGAAATGTGAGAGTTCAGTTAAAATCTTTGAGCATCTGAGGATGAGGAATTGGTTTCGTTTTGTGTTGTGTATTTTTGTTTTGTGGGTTCTCAGAGTTTTGAGTTCAGTCTTAGCGAGGAGTCGCCTCTATGGTGGACGGGGTTCCCGGGGTGGTGGACCTAGGAGTGGCTGCTGGTGGAGTGTCGATAGGGCTCCCGGCCCCGCTGCTGGGAGTCACGGAGGAGCTCACTGCTGGTGTCTCTCCTTGCTGCTGGGCTTGGAGAGTTTGTCCACAGATGTGATGGTGCTTCTCCCAGTCCTTATGCTGGCAAAACGAGCCACAGTATCGCGCTGTGTTGCAACCACTGCAGGTTTCACTAGCTTTCCGGCCACAGTTCCAGCAACTCTAAAAGCAAGAGGAGGGAGAGAGATGACAGAAATTATCTGGTGCTCAAATTACCTAGTGTCTAAATTATCAAGTGTCCCACATTTCACATTAAAAACAGTTGGCAAAGAACCTCTAGTCAACCCCCTGCCTAACAATGGTTGAGGCAACCATGGTGTTGGTGGCAGCTCCAGTCACCTGGGGCACACTGGCCTCCATAAACTAGGTAAGAACAAAAGCAGCTATTTGCTAGTACCAGTGAGGTAAATTCCAAGTATGCCCTCACAGCCAGCCACCAGAAGCAGGCTGACTAGGAGAAAGTTCTAGCAGAACTTCACCTAACTCCTCTGCCAGTTTTACCCAAGTAAAATAATGAAAGAAGCAAACCAAGAAAAGAGCTTCTCCAAAAGTGGAGAGGAGCTAAGGCAAGACAAGAAATCTTGGGAGACCAAGACCTAACACACAGACAAGACTTGTTACTCCAGGGAAACTTCAATGTTAATAATCTGAGTAATGCCATTGGACTCGGTGGCACTTCTGGCAAGGAACAGTTAAGCTGGAGCCCAAGTCTTTGGCAGGATGAGGAAGCCACTGCAGAATCTGTATGCTATTCATTTTCACACACTCTATAGCTATGCCAGCTGGATGCTGGAACACAGCCAGGCTTTAAGTGATATTCCTCAACTACACAGAAAAAAATGTCCCAATTTCAGAATCAAAGACCTGAATCCAAAACAATATTTTAAGGAAATTAGACATTTAATTGGAGTCAAGTGGCTTCTTTAGAAAATATCTGTGTGCCAGTTCCATCCTCCCCACCTCTTTTTGCTGGGGTGGTATTGTTTTGTTGTGGATTTTGTCAGTTGGTTGGTGTCTGGGGGTTGGTTGTTTGGTTGGGGGTTTTTTTTTGGCCTAGGCATTTACTGGCAGATGGAGGAAGAGTAACTGTCCGCTGCTCAATTGCTCCGTGAGATTGAAATCAAAAGTACATGACATTCTCAATTCAAAGTAATTAAACACACAGACTAAACCAAGTAATTAAAGATACATGTGTTGAGGACTTTTTTGATTTCTGGGATTTTTTTATTCATAAAATTGTTCCCATCTTTAAAAACCACTTTTTGTTTTTTAAAAGGTGGGATTACCAACACACAGAAACAGATGTTTCTGATAGTTAAATGTTGGGAATTCAAACTCCTTGTCTGGCATCACCTGGTTTCGATTCAGCATTCATTGTTTCGGGTTTGTTTTGCTCCAACTCTGTCCAGTGCTGGAAAGGTAAAACCACCTTTGGAAATGGATAGCTGTGCTATTCCTGGAACACTTTTCCTTTTAAAACAACCCTTTTATCTCCGCAATGAAAAATAACCATAAGCAATTTAGAACAGCCCTATGGACACTGCACACACAGACATATTTACACACCCAACACAATGACCTGGCAAGTTTGCATTAGCCTTTCAAAGAGATCCGATGTCTCCTCTTGCCCACCAGAAAGAGAACAAATACTGATTTATCTGGATTCTCCTTCTCTTGCTAGGCTAATATTTCTCAACAGTCGTGCTGTACTTGTGGAAGTTTCCTTTTGGCAGCTTGGTAGTTGCACTGTGATTGGTCACCAAGGTTTAATTCTGCTGCAATCATACTGGCACAGAATTTCCCTGCAACACGACCTGCTGCCATGCCTACTGACCTCCTATTTTGTCCATTGGACATATTTTTTCCCCATTTAACAGGTGATTACAGCTTTAGTGTGATTGGGGGACTAAAAGCACATAAACCAGAAAAATTTAAAATAATAAATGCTACAGCTCACATTTATGCAACAACTTACTGCATTTAGAAATTACACCAGTACAAATCAGCATAAGGAAGCACATAAGCCATGGGAGCTTGAGGTGCAGTAGTAGCTTGTAGGTCCTACACAACTCTCACCACTGTGGCCATTCATTGCTCCTTCCCATGTGCAAGTAGTGAAAGGCACCAGGAAAGATCAGCCTTGGGCCCTGCAACCTTTGACAGCAGATGACTTCCGTCCACATTGCTTGCTGATAGCTCCAGAGCCCAAATTCTACCAAAGAAAAGCCAGGCTTGAGATGCCAGCTCATAGCCTGGGATGTGCTTCATGGGCCCCTGTTCATCTGTTTCCAGTGGATCCAGGTATCATGGACAGGCCTCAAGCTCACTATGGGATTGAGCATTTTCAAGGTATCTTCCCTTCTGGGAAGCTCTAGCAGGTACCAGCAAAATGGATCAGCTGCTGCAGACAGGAGACCACTATGTCATGTTGGTGACAAGGTGGCCAGCATGATAAGAGGGTAGAGGAGCAGGATTATGGACTGCGTTCATACTCTCCATCTCCTAACACTGGCAAGACCTAATCTGGAGTACTCTCAGTTTGGGACTGCACTTTAAATACAACAAATCAAGTATCATAGCATCAGTCAGGGTTGGAAGGGACCACAAAGATCAGCTAGTTCCAACCCCCTGCCATGGGCAGGGACACCTCACACTAGATCAGGCCGGCTTAAACACCTCCAGGGATGGGGCCTCAACCACCTCCCTGGATAACCCATTCCAGGGCTTCACCACTCTCATGGGGAAGAACTTCTTCCTCACACCTAGCCTGAATCTCCCCACCTCCAGCTTCATTCCATTCCCCCTAGTCCTATCACTACCTGATAGCCTGAGAAGTCCCACCCCAGCCTTCTTGTAGGTCAAGTAAGACAAGTAAGACTTGGAAAGAACTCAGAGAAAGGCATCCAGAATAGTCAGACAAACATAAGCCAAGAGAAGAGACTGAACAAACTCAAGATGGCTAAACGTAAGGAGAGAGGGACATTTGAGAGGGGACAGTGGCACCCAAACATGTTGGAAGCTACTGCAGTAGAACAATGACCGTGTCTACATGGCTGAACAACAGAACTAATAAGATGAAACATCTCCAAGAAAAACTGGAAAAAGATGTTATGAGAATTCTGTGTGAGGACAGGCACAAACTGCCTAGAGATGCTGGAGAACCTCCATCAGGAAATCAGAGGAAAAGCAGCTGTGTTACAGGAATGATACAGCCAGAGCTTTTCAAGCACTGGGACAGGAGCAGCAGACCTCTCCGAGCCTCTCGTAGCCCATGGTCTCTGTTCTTTAGGTGGTGACCCTCTACACTACACTTGCATCTTGCACTTTATAAAGTATTCAGGTGTAGCTGAAACTATGAGGACTGGATGATGGTTTAACTCTGCATTGGTTTTCTTGTGAGAGAGTGAGATTATACAAAAAGCCAGATTCTCAGACTACGTAATTCAATTTAACTGCACTACCTTGAAACCAGATTAATTCAGTGAAATGGGGCTAAACCGCACCAGATGGGAATCTTGCTCCGAAATTATGCCACCGATCACATTTCATCCTCCTCTTTCAACTGACAAGGAACATTGGTCTTAGGTCAGAGCCTTATCTTAGGTCAGTCTCTTAATTCTCATGCACTTAAGCTTCCATCTTCAAACAACAGACCTCAGGAACTTCTGTTTCTGTTTGAAAATTCTTTAAAATCAATGGTCTCCACTTCTGTGGTCTCCAGTATGAGGATGCATACTTGTCGATAACTTTGCCCATCCCATTGCTTCCATCTTTGAAATATTCAACCACAAGTGAGTCTTTGCTTTCCTCTGACACCTCCAGCTGAGACTCAGGGTGGAGCTTGCTTAAAGAAGAAAAAACCACCCAAATGTACTGTGACATGTTGAAGAGATGATGAACTCTCAAATGCTGCACCACAGTATCAAAGACTGCTCTGTTATCTTTGACAAACTATGGATTTTCCCAGTTTACCAGGAAGGGAAACACAGCCAGGAAGGAAGAACCCAGATTTTTCCTGGTTCTGCAATGCTCAGGGCATTCAAAACTCTTATCACTGCTTAGAATCATAGAATCAATAAGGTTGGAAAAGACCTCAAAGATCATCAAGTCCAACCTGTCACCCAACACCTTGTGACTACTAAACCATGGGACCAAGTGCCACGTCCAATCCTCACTTGAACACCTCCAGGCATGGAGACTCCACCACCTCCCTGGGCAGCACATTCAATACAATACAATACAATACAATACAATACAATACAATACAATACAATACAATACAATACAATACACCAGGTTGAAAGAGACCTTCAAGATCATCAAGTCCAACCCATCAACCAATCCAACCCACTTAAACAACTTAACCATACAACCAAGCACCCCATCAAGCCTCTTCCTGAACACCTCCAATGAAGGTGACTTCACCACCTCCACGGGCAGCCCATTCCAATGGGCAATCACTCTCTCTGTATAGAACTTCTTCCTAACATCCAGCCTAAACCTCCCCTGGCACAGCCTGAGACTGTGTCCTCTTGTTCTGGTGCTGGCTGCCTGGGAGAAGAGACCAACCTCCACCTGTCCACAAACTCCCTTCAGGTAGCTGTAGAGAGCAATAAGGTCACCCCTCAGTCTCCTCTTCTCCAGGCTAAGCAACCCCAGCTCCCTCAGTCTCTCCTCACAGGGCTGTGTTCCAAACCCCTCCCCAGCTTTGTTGCCCTTCTCTGGACACGCTCCAGCAAGACAACATCCTTCCTAAACTGAGGGGCCCAGAACTGGACACAGGACTCGAGGTGCGGCCTAACCAGTGCAGTGTACAGGGGCAGAGTGACCTCCCTGCTCCTGCTGGCCACACTGTTCCCGATGCAGGCCAGGATGCCATTGGCCTTCTTGGCTGCCTGGGCACACTGCAGGCTCATGTTCAGCCTACCATCGACCAGCACCCCCAGGTCCCTCTCTGCCTGGCCGCTCTCCAGCCACTCTGACCCCAGCCTGTAGCACTGCCTGGGGTTGCTGTGGCCAATGTGCAGAACCCAGCACTTGGATGTGTTCAATCTCATGCCACAAGGAAAAGAACATCTACAAATCACTGAAACCACAGTGGTGTAAATGACCCACTGAACAGCAGCACAAAACCACCCTGCAAAGTTGTTTATGAAAATTCAGTCCAAGACCCACTAGAAAGGCAAACACACTGGCACTTGGGAAATTCCCACGCTGGGTCAAAATGCAGCGCTCCACAAAAAGAGATCCGGCCCTCTACGTGTTTTCTGGAAAGTTACACCTATCACTGAACGTGCCAGGTATGTCCAAGCCACTGCTCGTTGTGTGAAGTACATCTATGTTCATCCAAGTCTGCAGGAGAGAAACTAAATGCTGACAACAGAAGCATGGAGAAACACAAAGAAGAGACATTTGGGTTTAGTGTAGCAGCCTGGGGCAGCTGAGTGCCAACGTTCACATCACACCTGGGCTGATCCTGCACAGAACACAAGCCTCTGGTGCCTCTGTACCCCCACCACTGCAGGGGGCTGATGTGCTGCTTTCTAAGAGATGTGCAGTCAAAAAAAAAATGTAAACATTAGCAGACACAGGTATTAGATTTAATACCAACCTAAAAACTAGGCCTGCCTGACTTTTTCAGGTCTGCTGGCACACTCCTGGTCTCAGTGGATTGTTCAGCAGGGATTGAACCCAGCTGTCTTCAAAATGTCAGGTTAAGTGTGATATTCACATACAACATAAATTGCTGCAATATAAATAAGCCCTAACATTACACATCTCTTAAAAGCAGTGATGGACCAGTCACATACTTGTTTTATCTAAACAGATGTCAGCATCTGCTTTAAGTAGAGAGAATCAAAACACTTGTGTTCCTTCCCTGCCCCCAACACCCACCCTGCTCAAAAGTGAGGAAGAGCTCTGAGTGTCAGATTCTTCAGTGGCATTTTATACCAGAGCAGAAAGACAGATGTTTTGATTATTTTCACCACCCCCTACAATCTGGGCAGCCAGTCTCTTTGCTATGCTGTTCACCCTTACTATTAAAACTGATTTGCACAACAGAACACTGCAACCAAAGCAAGCTCCACAGCCATTAAAGAGTAGGCTGCTCACACATGTTTCTCTGCTTAGCCAAGTCAACCCCTGATGAATGGGGCATCTTCTGTCAAGCAACTGTAAGGAACTGGTAGAGAAATAATTTGTGGTTAAATAACAGCCATGCTGACAGGTAGGCCATCTCCTGTCCTTGTACTTTCCAACAGCAGTGTGCTCTGCTAGCTGGCCTACAACCAGCCTGCCCTTACAGTAACAGACAATCATGAATCCTAGTCACTCAGGAGGGCTTATGTTGAGAAACAATGGAAATCTTTAGAAAGTAAATGTACACATACTGAAGGAGTGACACTGTGCGCTCAATCTCACTGAGCAATTCCAACATCAGCAAAGAACAAGTTCTACAAAGGATTGGGTCGGGGTCAGAAATCTAAGCTGAAAAAAAATATGTAATTCCACGTGGTAATTCTCAAAACACTGCAGACCACTTCTTAGAAGTCAAGATGCCTCCAAATATTAGGCCTCTCACTGCCCTCAGCTCCCTTTGTCAGCTCAACGTGCCAAACTTCATAGTTTTCTTGCAGACAACACTGCACTCAGGGATGCTGCTTTTTCTGGTTTAAAACCAAAGCAAAACAAAACCCAGAGAAGGCCTTAAAAAAAACCAAAAACCCAAAACAAACCCAAACAAACCCACACCATCAAAAAATCCCAACAACAACAACAACAAAACAACAATATAAAAACCCCTAGTTCTCTTGGATGAGGAAACTATATCTTAAGATTGCAATAATTACAAAACTCTTGAGTACTAGTTGTCACTTTGAGCTCTGGAGAAGACTGTAGTGAAAATCATGCCATGAAGTTCTCACACCCAAAGCAGCTTAGCCAGGTCCAGGTTGGATCTTACTGAATAACAGATGAAGAGCTGTAAGGAAGAAACCTTGCCAACAGGCAGTGAGTGGCCATATCAGATGAAAATTGTATCTGATACTTTAGAAACCCAGTGCCAAATTCTCATCTCCATTTACAGTTTCAGCAGCCAAAAGAACAAATGACACCCGTGGGAGAAATATTCTGTTTCAGGAACTGCATGGTAATGATAGAGCAGCCCATCCTGTGATCTCTTGCAGGCCTCAATGCAATGTCCTGCCAAGGATAAGAAATGAGGAGTGATGCTCAGTCTTCCTCTGGAACTGTAAGACTGGGGAATCTGCTCTTCAGTCTTCTCATATTTGGAACTGGAAATACTCTAGCCCTGAAAATATTACTCCAGTGCCTTTAGTACACAGCAATCTGTATTGCTGGAAGTGTTCTGCTGAAACTTATCAACAAGAAGGAAGCTTGTGGTGACTTACAAATGAGAAAGGATGTGAAGTTTTATTCCTCAACCCCAACAAGCACAAGGCCTCACCTCTGAAGGAACACATTTCAAACACTGTCAAACTGATGCCCTGTCCTCAAAGATGAAGGAAAAGCTAGATCATAGAATTATAGAATGGCTTAGGTTGGACACTAGAGATTATCTACGCCAATCCCTTGCCATGGGCAGGGATGCCTCTCAACTGGACTCAGCTGCTCAAGGCCTCATCCAACCTGGCCTTGATCACCCCTAGGGAGGAGGCAGCCACAACCTCCTTGGGCAGCCTAGAGACTGGGGCAGTCTCACCCTGCCTTGTAAAAGGAGAGCCAGAGTTAACAGGTAAGCACTGCCCTAAGTGTTTGGTATAATTAGAAGCCTAAGGGAAACTAATAATAGAAACTTAATAGAAGTCAAACTCTCAAGCAAGTATCAATGCCATTTCTTCACAATTCATCAAGCACCTCTAAATACAAAGTGAGAAAACCTGAGTTCTCTGCAGATTTACTAAATCTTGCATTCTTCACCTCAGAACAGCCATCCTGATGTGTCACTCAGGACCCCAGGGGTGAAAGCTGCAGGATCAGGACACTAGACTTGATTTCTAGGTCGAAGAGGCTTGCATCCTCGCTGAGGATGCGCAGCCCAGACAACATCCCAAACTCTATGAGACACATTTAATTAGAGTGCAATTAACAGAACTATTTGCCCTTTTTGAGAAGTCCTGATTCCACGAAGTGAGCAATTCTGCTGGAGAAGTAAAGATTTCTATTGTTCTACAGCTTCTTCCAAAGCTATGACTGTTCACAAGTTAATTAGAGACTGTTTCCATGCATTCCCTTGGATGCACATTTGCTTGTGGAAGAATGTGCTGTATGTATTGGCACATAACTACTTCCTCTCTCTTGCCTATTCTCTATCAGTTCACTAAACAGATTTAATTTGCCATTTCCTCCAAAGGCATTTACCTTTGGAGTCTTAGTTTTAAAAACAAGAGTCTCTTGTACATACACACACAAAAAGTGACAGCTCTTTCATGATACTAAGTCAGACAAATGCCCTTTCTATGAACACAGTGCAAGAAAAATGTCCTTGAGTATCTCAGCTACAAAATGCCAATAAATTGAATTTATGTCTCATTTAATCTACAATGGAACAGTTAGTACTTAAAGGGTACATACACTTCCCTTAGCCCCTTTCTTCCTGAGAAACTTTCAGATGCTGAAAATCAATTCCTTTTGTCTCCTTTTTATTCATCTGCTACACATTAAGGAGAAACTCTGGGCATCCAGTGATCCCACAATGGTCTTTCATCTCCAGAGAAGCCTGGTATGAATTAAAATCTTAGGCTCCCTCAAATTATGGATGCGTACTGCAGCATGCCACCAACTTAACTGCCCCTGATGGCTGCCAGTTTTCTCAGCATGCTGCAAGCCAGCTCATCTGCATCTTTCAACTCAAGTGACTCTTCTACAATGCTGCCCATGCAACCACTAGCACACCCAAATATATGTCCCCATGCAAAAGGGACTGAGAGCTACTCTTTTTTTTTCCAACTCCCTGCCATTTACACTTCATATTAAAAAGTGGGTTTATTACAGCCAAGATCTCAGTACAAGAACAGTAAACACTTTATTAAAGTATTAGGTTTTTTCTTTTCATTTCAGTGGTCTTGAGAGATACAGATTATACACAAAGGACTTTCAACTGATGTAATTTCTTTGTCATATCTGTATCTAAGGGCAGTTTTGACTTAGGACTCTATTTTTCTGTAACAGATGTAAAATTCATTTGCCATCTAGAGTGCTGTGGCACTGGTCAAACACAGGCTGCTCTTTCACTAGGATGTCCTGTACCACAGTAATTCAAGGCTTCCACTATGAGGTCTGAAAGTAAATCAAGGCTTAACATACTTCTTGGTTTATTCTTTGTTGCTCTTTCAGTCTGTTCTTCCTTCACTGAAATGCTGTTAACCCACTCCCCAACTCTCCCTGAAGCCAAAGCCACACATTCAAAACAAAGAGTCACTTGCATTCACTTTCTGTTCTACAGGAAATACCATCATTTGCTAATCACTTCTACATCCAGCACTTTCCCCAGACAAGCTTTTAGCCACCTGGCTCTCCTAAATAAATAATTTCTTTGTTTAAATTAGATTTTTGGCATGAAGTATTTTCCACCTGGCAATCTTGTTGTCTAGTCAATATGGTAGATTGAATAGCTTCAAAAGATAGCTACTGAAAAGCTACATTAGAAGAGAAATGAGTGCATGCTATGCAGCCTTGAACAGCAGGTAAAAGGCAAGAAGACAGCTCAGGAGAAGTGAAGGGTCCTGGGAGACCTAATTGCCAACTTCCAGTACCTGAAGGGGGCCTGCAAGAAGGCGGCAGAGGAACAAAGGCCTGCAGTGATAGGATGAGGGGCAATGGCTTCAAACTAGGGAGGAGCAGATTTAGACTGGATATTAGGAGTAAGTTGTGCACCATGAGGGTAGTGGAACACAGGAACAGGTTGCCCAGGGAGGTGGTTGAGGCCCCATCCCTGCAGATATTCAAGGTGAGGCTTGACCAGGCACTGGGTGACCTGATCTAGGGGAGGACCTGATGAAGGAGGATTGGACTCGATGACCTTCAGAGCTCTCTTCTAACTTGGACTGTTAGACTACAGCGTGGCCAAGAAAGCCGAGAGTTCAGCATGTGCCTGAGACATGCACCCAAAGCAACTGTGCAAACAGTTAACAGCAGGCACTGGACTCCCAGGCCACACAAACGCCAGCTCGAAGGCAGCTCAGGTGCAGCCACAGGTGACGTGTGCCCAGCAAAGAGGCTCTTACCTCGCTTGAATCCTCCTGCTGATTGATAACAGCCAGGGCGTCCTCCGCGGCCTGGCGCTTGGCCTCGGCCACCGTGCGCTCCATCTTGGCTCTCTCCGAAGTGATCATGTCATGCGCCTTGCGCTCCGCCTCCGACACCGCCTTCTGCAGCTCCGCCATCGCCTGCCGCTTGACTTCGTTGACAGCTTCCTCTGCAAAGCAGGCAAGAGAACCTCATCAGCACAGCACAGCTGGCACAGGGCTGTGCAGGACTGAGACATGACACACAGCAGATAACTCTACTGAATTGAGAGACCTCATTTTGAGAAGAACACAGAGGAACTGCTTTCCTCAAGACTGTCTTCAAGACCACCCAGGTGCTTCTTTACTTCTCCACCACCCGAGTCACAGGATCACAGGATGTCAGGGGTTGGAAGGGACCCAAAGAGATCATCCAAGTCCAATCCCCTGGCCAGAGCAGGACCATACAATCTAGCTCAGGTCACAGAGGAACACATCCAGACAGGCCTTGAAAGTCTCCAGAGAAGGAGACTCCACAACCTTTCTGGGCAGCCTGTTCCAGAGCTCTGTGACCCTCACAGTAAAGAAGTTCCCTCTTGTGTTGAGGTGGAAGCTCCTGTGCTGCAGCTTACATCCATTGCTCTTTGTCCTATCCCAGGGAGCAAGTGAGCAGAGCCTGTCCCCTCCCTCCTGACCCCCAGCCATCAGATATTTATAAACATTTATTAAATCCCCTCTAAGTCTTCTCTTCTCCAGACTAAGAAGCCCCAGGTCCCTCAGCCTTTCCTCTCAAGGCAGTGCTCCAGTCCCCTAATAATCCTCGCAGCCCTCCACTGGACCCTCTCCAGCAGATCCCTGTACCTCTTGAACTGGAGAGCCCAAAACTGAACACAGTACTCAAGATGAGGTCTCACCAGGACAGAGTAGAGGGGAGGAGAACCTCCCTGGATCTGCTGGACACACTCTTCTTGATACACCCCAGGATCCCATTGGCCTTCTTGGCCACCAGGGCACATTGCTGTCCCATGGATAACTTGTTATCCACCAGGACTCCCAGGTCCCTCTCCACAGGGCTGCTCTGCAGCAGATCACCTCCCAGCCTGTACTGCTGCAGTTTATTAAGTCTCACCCCTCAGTACTCAAATGCAGACATTTCAGACCTCTAGTGCATTATTTCTGCAGTCTTTTTTCTGCCATGTTAACAAATAAATACATTAAGTTAAAACAAAACAAAACAACAAAAAAAAAACCCCAAACCACAAGGGTTTATTTTAAAAATTGACATCTCTGCTCTAATGTCTTTCCCTAGACATGTAATTTTATGAGCCAAAATGAAAATTTGTTTGTGAATATTCGTTTGACCTCTTGCTCTCCCCTTCAAAGCCATGTTTACCCTGGGAAAGCTCAACTTCCTGGCTCCACCGAGCTCTTGAGCACACCCCAGCCAGCGAGGCTTCCGTGCACGATTAACACCGAGCGAGGGGCACGCTGCTTCATCACATAAACCCCTCCACGCTTCTGGTGAAAGAAGGGAGTCAGAACAACCCGAGCCTTCAGCAGACACCAGTGTCGTGTCTTTTACTCTGGATTGTCACAAATTAGTTATTTGGGGGTTGATGCAGGAAGAGCGCAAAGATTTTACTAATGAACAGGCTTTTAATTGACGACTGAAACAAGTAATTTTTTCCTTTTTTTTTAATTAACTGCTCTAATTAACAAGGAAACCGTCCTCCCCCTGAACTGGTTTATCTAATTTTCATCTTTATTCAAAGCAAAATGACAATGATTAATTGAAAATTTAATAAGCAGTAATTATTAACTTGGCAAACCTAGTACCAATTAACACTCTATTAAAACTAATTATGACATGTTTCATTCAAGTGTTTGCACTTAATTGTTTCATCCATTTAAAAACCACCTTAATTAAATGTTCCGTTTAATTAAAAACATAGATTTCTAATAAAACTCTTTTACTGTAGATTAAAATCTCAGTACTTACAACTGTGTTAACAGGTTTGGGGTTCAGCCCATGTATTTATTTGTCTGCGTGCACACAGAGCTAACTCTTCTGTGCAGATACCAAGTGCAGATACTCCTGAATTGTCTCATGGCTCTCACTCGCTATTGACAAAACAATCCCAACACATGAAATTTCCATTTTGAGTTATTCAGCAAAATTACAATAAAGACTTAACTCTAAGCCACATACTGACCAAAGTGGAATTAATGAAAATGAAAGAAGAGTTCTGTTACTCTCTTTGTGTGAGTGCACTACGCTTGTGCGTGTCTGCAGGAGATGTTTCAACCGAAGTTTTTGAGGCAGGGGAGGGAATTTAGAGATAAAAACGTATGCCTCCATTTTTACGAGGCTAAAAATATGCCCTTATATTACCCTACTATAAATGTTGTTTAGGGGAAAGCCTCAGGAGAGGGGAGAAAAAAAATCATACCCTTCAACCGCACAGCCAAGGCTCAATTTACTTTGAATATTCAAGGTGAATTAAAATTCTATCTAAGTGGCAATACAGGACAATAATTTTTGCTTACGATCAAAGCTGCAGCTAGACTAATTGTATATGCAAAGCAGGCAATTTATATTTAAATTATGCATTCCTATTCTAGTCCCACAGGCACACAGAGATCAGCAAAGGGAATTGGTAGGACATTTGCAAGGTGCTTGAATATTTATTACCAACTGCAAACATTCACTGATCATGAGAAACAAAGTATAACACAGGCAAACATACAGATGCAATTTTATTACCATTTTCATAAAAATGAGGCAACTTAAATACAGACATTTTGTTTCTGTGAACTGCAGTTACTAACAAAGTGGGTTCCTTTGAGAAAAATCTGTATTCTTGCTGCCCTTTGCTACAAGAGAAATTACCTTTGCATAGCATGATGAGCTTTCATTACATCACATTAATTTCATTTTACTTTGAGGTGTTTGCAGTAGTCAGAAGTGTGAGTTTAAGCTATGGTGTTCAACAGGAGCACAACACTCCCAAGATTTTACAGAGACTTCTGATTTTGTCAGGTTATTATCCAACATAAAACTACTTCTTTTCAGTCCAAATATAGAAACTGATCCTTCTATTCTAACCTCTGTGTTGCATAAGTTTTGCACAAAGCTTCTGAGAATATGAAGGTGCTAAAAGGGCTTACAGAGCCATATGCATGGCTGATACTTTTTAATTGGCATAGTTCTGGAGCCCCTATTACAAGAGGGATATGGAGGTGCCTGAAGGCGTTCAGAGAAGGGCCACGAGGATGATCAGAGGGCTGGAGCACCTCTCCTGTGAGGACAGACTGAAGGAGTTGGGGCTGTTCAGTCTGGAGAAGAGAAGGCTCCCAGGTGACCTCATTGTGGCCTTCCAGGATCTGAAGGCGGCTACAGGAAGGCTGGGGAGGGACTTCTCAGGATATCAGGTAGTGATAGGACTAGGGGGAATGGAATGAAGCTGGAGGTGGGGAGATTCAGGCTGGATGTGAGGAGGAAGTTCTTCACCTTTCACCATGAGAGTGGTGAAGCCCTGGAATGGGTTGTCCAGGGAGGTGGTTGAGGCCCCGTCCCTGGAGGTGTTTAAGCCCAGGCTGGATGAGGCTCTGGACGGCCTGATCTAGTGTGGGGTGTCCCTGCCCATGGCAGGGGGATTGGAACTAGATGATCCTTGTGGTCCCTTCCAACCCTGACTGATACTATGATACTATGTATTATAAACCACATTTATGTATTATAAAATACATAAATTTGGTATTTCGGACTTCAGTATTTCCATTAACTGTGAGAACAAAATTTCTGTTCTGCCATACTAAGTGTGAGAATAATGAGTTAAAATCTTTGCTGGGTTTTGGTTGCAAAGCACCACATTTCACTATATTCTGAACTCATGAACACCCAAATCAACTAGACACAATGTCAGTGAATTTCTGCATTTCTCAAAAGTCAATGTTTCCACTACCTACAGGTATTTTATAGACACAGAATGCAGGCTTCACAGTTTCAGATAACAGGAAAAGTTATGGGTGACAGTGAAGGAGATTTTATTCATCTTGACAATGCTGAGCTGTGAACAGCAAGAATGATACCAGCACTCCTCCTGCATTTTCATTATCAGAAAACATAAATCTGAAAGTTTTTCAACCTAAGTACCCAAGGAGCACATGCCTGCATCCTTCACGTACCCACTAATGCTGAGCATTCTTGGCAGCAATCCACTCTGTCATTTAGGAACACAATTGAAATCTTCATTCCCTTTGAATAGCACTAACTGGAGAGAAGCTCCAGGGAGCTAACAGCCTGCGTGGAACAGGCATTACTCAGCATGATCAGAGGTCCTTGGAGATGACTCAGGAGAAGAACTCAACTCATCATTCACTGCTCTGCGTAACCCAGCTCCTGGTGACCTCCCTCACTTCGTGTGCACACTCAGTCCACAGAACGAGGAAGGGAAGGAAAGCTGGCAGCAGGGGCACATTTCTGTGCCATCACAACATTTTGAATCACCTCACTGTTAGGCTGATCCTGGCAAAGGAGGTCACCAGCAGTTGGTGACATGAGTTATCCCAGCTTCAGTCTCTTTCTACTACCCTGGAAAATGTGCAGGGGCTGTATTGCCTTTGTGTGATAAAGTATGGTCATTCCATGCTTGTTTGGTAACTCCTGTGCTTTCATTTGGGCTGCCATGAACAGTAGGCCTTGCTAAGTGATAGGGGATGGTTGGAAGACAACTTTCCTCATGACACAGAAAGAAGCCAAGGCAGCAGCCCACAGTGGGTCTGGGATCCCCTCAGTATTTAAAATACAGAGAAATAGGTATCTCCAGGGGTGAGTGAAACAATCTACTACCTGACTTATCCTCTTCACATGTCTGCCTCTCTGTTAACTCCTGAAGGACACAAAGAACTTGACTTGGACTCTTCATCTACGTATCTGGAATTCAGTGAGGTAAACCAGCGCACTAATGACTCCTTTTCTCCAATAATCACAGAAATACACAATGTGGTATATTTCAAGAAGTGCTCTGGAGTCTCTCAGTCTCCAGAATAAAAAAGTGATTCTCTTTTTCACATGCTTTTGAAGTTGCTTATTGACAGATTTTAGGCCAAATTTTCAGTTCAAGAGATTCAGCATCCCAAGTCAGACTTCTATACTCAATTCAGCTGCGTACAAATTGGTCTTTATACACATCTGAAATACCAAGATATCCACACTGAGCCATCTGCAATTACTTGTGAGAGATCTGTAGCCACCTTTAATGGCAGTTGCAGTCCAGCCAGGAGCATCTCTTTCTTTACTCTGCTCTGGTGAGACCTCACCTGGAGTACCGTGAACAGGTCTTCAATATAGGAAGGACCCGGACCTGATGGAGAGGATCCAGAGAAAGGCCACAAAAACTATCGGGGGGTTGGAGCACCTCTGCTATGAGGACAGGCTGATGGAGCTGGGGGTGTTCAGTCTGGAGAAGAGGAGGCTCTGGGGAGACCTAATAGCAGCTTTCCAGTACCTGAAGGGGGCTACAGGAAGGATGTAGAGAGGCTGTTTACAATGACCTGGAGAGTAACAGGATGAGGGTCAATGGCTTCAAACTTAGAGAACAGCAGATTTAGATTGGATGTTAGGAGGGCGGTGGAACACTGGAACAGGTTGCCCATGGAGATGGTTGAGGCTCCATCCCTGCAGATGTTCAAGGTGAGGTTCAAGAAGGCCCTGGGCAACCTGATCTAGTTGGGGATGTCCCTGCTGGCTGCGGGGAGGTTGGACTGGATGAGCTTTGGAGGCCGCTTCTGGCCTCGACTATTCTACGCTTCTATGATCTCAAAAGGCACTACAGACCAATTCTTACAGGGAAGAATTTGGTTTTTACGGCCTTGAAAGGATTATGGAATTGTGGAGACCTCCACCTTTGGTGCACCCTCCTGAAAATGAAGGCCTGTGATTTATGACAAGCAGTATGATTTCTGATGTTTGACTTGGTAGCAGACACGGATCCGTGTCCTCCAGAGAATCAGAGGGTTTTTATTCTCCTGTTCACAGGCATGCTTAGTTAATACAAACAATCTGATTTCAACACACATCAACTTGAAAACAGAGCTTGGAAAAAAGACCAAAGGAAAAGCTTTGTTTCCAAGGGGTTGATGAAATACACGTTCACAAGAGGACATGTCAGGCTCTACCATCTGTGGATGTATGCAGTGTGACTGCACGTCCAGTGTTCTAACTGAAGCCAAAAGTTTCCATTGACCGTGTATGGCTGGCTTAGAAAGAAACTTCTTTTATTTAATTTTATTGTGCTGCAATCTACAAGTCATAAATGACCTGACATGCCAAATGGTCCTTTTAGGCTGTGCCTTCAAAATTTTTCACAGATCTTGAGTAGAAAAGTAGTGAAGTGTAAACAAAACACTACTGGGTGTAGACAGGAAAAATAGAGAGAATTCTAAGCAATCCGATTGGAGAGATATCTACCGTAAGACTGGTGGTACCAAAACAATTCTTTTTCTCTTCTGGCTTCTTCACTTTGGAGAGATACTAATTTGCTTCTGTTTGACTTTGGCTGCATTGTTTTGGTTAAGTCTAACAATGACTTTCACTGCTCCTTTCTCCCTTCTTTGGACCGGGGAGGTGGGGGGCACAGAAAAGGAGAAGCTAGTAGCTTCCCCTGGTCTTTGACCAGGGGGCTCTTGTGCTGTTTGTTAACTGCAAGCATCTGTCAATCTTGCAACTCCTGTATATTTTGTACATATTCATTTCATTCCATTGTAGATTGTAGTTTTGCCTGTAAATACAGCTTTCATTTGCTTCCAACTGAGCTGGGCTGGCACGGTTAATGATGGGGAGGAAATTTCAACCCACCACAACATCAAACCTAGATTCTGCAAGAGGAATAAAGTTCTTGAAATTCAACTGAATAGTGCACCTCTTAGGAGAGCTCCAGATACTGCCTCTGCTTTTCTTATTTTTCATATAAGTTGTTAACAAATATATTCAGGATATCAGGTAGTGACAGGACTAGGGGGAAGGGAATGAAGCTGGAAATGGGCAGATTCAGGCTGGACGTGAGGAGGAATTTCTTCACCTTTCACCATGAGAGTGGTGAAGCCCTGGAATGGATTGTCCAGGGAGGTGGTTGGGGCCCCGTCCCTGGAGGTGTTTAAGCCCAGGCTGGATGAGGCTGTGGCCAGCCTGCTCTAGTGTGGGGTGTCCCTGCCCATGACAGAGGGGTTGGAACTAGATGATCCTTGTTGTCCCTTCCAATCCTGACTGATACTATGACACTATGAAATAAGGCAAAGCAATCTAGAAAAATCCTTCTGGACATTGGCTACACTTTCCTAGGCCAAAAGAAAAATATGTAGATTGTTCATTTTTCATAGAAAATGCAATTGTTTCCCCAAATATTAATGAGCATACTAGCAGATGTTTCAGTTTTAGATGACAAACTTCCATCACACAAAACCTGCAGCTTTCTGCTGATGGAATGATCTGCCAGTGTGGCATCGTTACAGAACACCCTAAAGCAGCAAGCAGTTACAGGCCATTTGACCAGAAAGCATCAAAATTGCTGCATATTTGCTACTTAATCATTAACTCCTGCTCAGACAGCTGCTGTAGACTTCCTGGTGACACAGGTGTTCAAAAGAGGTAGAGGTGGTGCTTGAGTGGATATATAGAAGCTCCACTACCTCGCTGGAGTTCAAGAGCTACCTCCTGGCCCCTCTGAAAACAAGGAAGCTCTGACATCAGTGTCACAAGAGCGAAGATTTAGCTCCAGCACAGCAATGGGATCCTTGCCAGGAAACTTCTGTGCTCAGGCAGAGTTTCAAAGTGTTGATGAAACCTCTGCACAACCACGTTGCTGTCAATGGCTGTGCAACCCTCCAGAGCAGCTGCAGGGATGTGATCTTGCTTACCTCACTGAAACTTTGCAGCTCTATGAACACAAACTTCACTGGGGGCTGACGGGCACAAAAGCTTTTTTAAATTAGGAATGGTTACCTGACATAGCTGAAGGTTTTGCCTTAACAGATAAACTCAGGTTTTCTTCCTTCCTTTGGGAATTCTTAACCTTAGGTAGGTAAGAACCCTGATGCTAACATAAAAACCCAGCCAAACAACAACAACAAAGTACAAATCCCACACAAACTTGGTTGCTTTTAAATTGCTAACAGACCGAAACTTTAAGCGTATCACATTTCAGCCTGAAACCATTATGACCCCTGACAAGAGAGATCCCTTAATGGAAGTACTGATATCCCCCTAACTATAGCAGCAGATGCTTCTATTAAAAAGATTACTTCATGTCCTGATCAGTTGCAGTTTAACATTAAACTGCAGTTGCAGCTTAAATTAAACACAATTTCTTCTTGTTACCAGTAAGCCCTTTTGGTCTTTTGTTGTTGTCGTTGTTTGAGTTTTTTGTTTTTGTTTTGGTGGGGTTTTGGTTGTTGGTTGTTGGGGTTTTTTTTCATTCCTTATGTCAGTGCATTAACAACTGCACACAGCTGCCAGAAGACTAAGCTGGTGTTTTTGAACAGCTCTTACCAGCTTTCTTCCAGATCTCCTCTGGCACGTATCCAGACGCAGGCCTGTGAAGGAATTCCCGATGCGATTCTGCAGGAGGAGGGGGTGTGGAGAGAAAAAGAAAGCATCATAAGCAATGCTGGCTTGTTGAGAACAAGGATTAGAGAAATACCTTTTCCCTTTACTTATCACTCAGACAAAGAAAATCATGTGAAGTTTTCCTTTGCTCAAAATAAAACAGATGCCACAGCCACGGCTCACAAATGTCACCCAACCCAGAGCAGCGTTTAGGATTCTAATGCCGCATCTTAAGCCAAGATCAGAGGAGTTTGAGTCATTCTTATTTTACAACTCAACTCTCTGTGACAGTTTTCACGCTTTTAAGGTTGGCTTAAGGTTGGTTGGAGACCAACCGAGGGAGTGATGTGCTTCATCTTTTGTTATTACATTTATGAAGAGGAAGAAGAAAGAGGGCAACAGTCCAGTTTGGCACTTCTGCTCTCTGAAAACAGAACGGCTACCGACGAGCAGAGATAAAAGCCAAGATGTCATGGCAGTGATCAAATAAGCTGGCCAAGGAAAAAGGAAGGGGTGTTCCTCCATGTTCAGAGCTGTGTTTTCCTACATCTGAGCCCATGCTGGCAACTATGGCTGCACGAGTTTGAAAACCAGAACCTTTAGGGTAAGTCCCCTAAAAACATATGCCGCCTAACAACTTCACTGGAGCTGAAGCTTGTAACTCACCCATATATTTTAATCAGATTTTGACAGCTCTTTCCCCCTCTTCTCTGTTTTTTACAGGCTTTAACCCCTGGGCCTGAGTGTAAGAGCTCTGAAATCACCAAGATCCCTTCCGCACGGACTTCAAAGACACAAGATCAGACATTACAGGAAGAAAATTCACTTTGGCCTGAAATTTAGCATACAGATTCTCAGCTGATGACAAGCTGCCCTCTTCAAATGCAATGTTAAAAGTGATCAACTATTTTTCAAAGTAGTAGAGGAGAAATCTAAAAAAAAAAAAAAAAAAATCCAACATATAGAGCTCATTGCTACAATTCCTATTGCCTGTGTGGAGGTGATGGAAGGTGTCCAGAGAAGGGCCACAAGGAAGAGCAGAGGGCTGGAGCTGCTCTGCTATGAGGACAGACTGAGAGAGTTGGGGCTGTTCAGTCTGAAGAGAAGGCTCCGAGGAGACCTTCTTGTGGCCTTCCAGTATCTGAAGGGGGCTACAAGAAAGCTGGGGAGGGACTTTTGAGGGTGTCAGGGAGGGATAGGACTGGGGGATGGAAAAAAAACTAGAAATGGGTAGATTGAGATTGGCTGTTAGGGGGAGGTTCTTCCCCATGAGGGTGGTGAGAGACTGGCACAGGCTGCCCAGGGAGGTGGTGGAAGCCTCATGCCTGGAGGTGTTTGCAGCCAGGCTGGATGTGGCTGTGAGCAACCTGCTGTAGCGTGAGGTGTCCCTGCCCATGGCAGGGGGTTGGAACTAAACGATCCTTGAGGTATTGTCCAACCCTAACAATTCTATGATTCTAACTTGGTCAAAATGTAGCATTTTTAAGAAAAGAGTTTAATCACTACTATTGCACATCTTTTTTCCACACTACCATACATATGCATCCAGTACTGCTTATATGCAGTAGCCTACAGAACCTTACACACATTTTAAAAGATGCCATTTAATATTACAGACAGCTAACAAAGATGGAAATGCCAGGGCCTGTCTCAGCTACACAAAGGGCAGGGAATCCCAATCCCTGTGCACTGCTCCACAGATGCAGCTCCTAGCAGATGAATCTGCATACACCGATGGGGCAGATCGAATCTTCCCATCTGACAAGCAGCTGAGTGGATTTCCCCAGCTCTTCTGTTTGTCACTGAAATATGGGATGGAAGTCAAATGGATTGTTGTGGGCAGAACTTCACACCATTTGAGCATCAAATGATGGGTGGGTGTGTGCAAGATTCTGCAAAACAGCTATTTACTCTGGTTTAATTGACTTGATTGAGATCTTCAGACCTGATGCTGCAAACAGGAAAATTCTCAGTATCACTTGGCTTGTGTGATTCTAGAGATGACAAATACCACTGTGTACACTGCTTGCATCCCTTGGAGGCTTTTAGACTCCCAGGCATGGTGCCAGTTCAGTCAGGGACAGAGGTGGCAGCAGAAAACATTGCTTGAAAGCTCAGGAAAACTGAAGACAAAACATCCAAACACTCTCATTTGCATTTCCTGCAATACCTGCAGCAACAGACCCAACCAGATTCCAAATGTGGCAGACAAGGGGCTTGTTGCCTTCATGGCTTGTACCTTCTGCTGAGTTTTATCTCCTATTAAAGGTACTGTATCTACTCCAAGGAGATCATAACCTCGATTTAAGCCCTTTAGCCTGTTACTCACAATTAAAACCAACGAGTTGGGGAGCTGATTTTTTTGGTCAGCATGACTTTCCAAAAAAGGAATTTGATGACATAAATGACCAGATTGCCAGCTAATTGTTAAGATTTCCAAAACATAAACATCAATCAAGCTCTTATTCCAACCACAAATTCTTTACATGAGGAATGAGATCCTCTGCAAGAAGAATTAAATCAAGAGCTTATGAGAGTCTTTCCCATAGTCTGGAATCATGCACATAAAAAAAGACAAGAAGCACTTATGAAGACAATAAAAACCATATTTTCCAAGCAAGAAAAATATTACTAACATGGCTATTATTTAGTCAGCAGTGGTAAGTCCATGAAAACAATCTTCTTTTCAGAGCTAAACTACAGGACATGACCAGAGGATGTCTTATATTACTATCACAGAATGCTGGGGATTGGTAGGGAACTCAAAAGATCATCCAGTCCAAGGCCCCTGCCAGAGCAGGAGGTCACACAGGAATACATTCAGGCAGGTTTTGAATGTCTCCAAAGAAGGATACTCCACAACCTCTCTGGGCAGCCTGTTGTTCCAGGGCTCTGTCACTCTCACAGTGAAAAAGTTTTCCCTTATGTTCCCATGGAACCTCCTCTGCTCCAGCTTGCACCCACTGCCCCTTGGTCCTATCATTGGACATCACTGAGCAGAGCCTGGCTCCATCCTCCTGACACTGCCCTGCACATCTTTATAAACATAAATGAGGTCAACCTTCAGGCTCCTGCAAGGTAAAAAGCTCCAGCTCCCTCAGCCTTTGCTCACAAGGGAGATGTTCCAGTCCCTTCACCACCTTTGTGACACTGCATTGGACTCTTTCAAGCAGTTCCCCTGAACAGAGGTACCCACAACTGAACACAATATTCCCCACGTGGCTTCACCAGGGCAGAGTAGAGGGGGACGAGAACCTCTCTCAACCTACAAACTGTATCCCAGGATGCCACTGACCTTCTTGGCCACAAGGGCATGCTGCTGGCTCATGGTCATCAGAACCTTCAGGTGAATTGTGTTAAAACCATGGTTGTGTTCTCATTTGAAGAGAGTAATAAAAGGAAAACCACCAACCGCAACCAAGAATGAAGTCAAACCCAAACACTGAACACCCAAACCAGCAGCATCCAATGCAGCACACCACAACCCAGCCCAGCCCAACCCTCCCGTGCAGGCAGGGGATTCAGAGCGATACTTAACAGCACCAGTGACAGGCATTAGAGAGGTTTTACATGATAGAATTACAAGCTATAAATTATCCCATGTTGAGAACTTCGTGCATATCACAACAATGCTGATCATCTGCAAACTGCACAGGAAAGGTTTTATCATCATAGAATTGTTGGAAGAGGCCTTGAGTATCCTCGAGTCCAACTATCAACTCGCCACCACCACACCCACTAAACCATGTCCCCAGGTGCCATGCCTACATGTTACTTTAACACCTCCAGGGATGGCAACTCCACCACCTCCCTGGGGAGCCTATACCAATGCCTGACCACTCTTGCAGTAAAGACATTCTCCTAATATCCAATCTAAACCTGTCCTGGTGCAACTCAAGGCCATTTCCTCACATCCTATGGCTAGTTAATTGGGAGTAGAGACCAACCCCCACCCCAATACAATCTCCTTTCAGGTGGCTGTAGAAGAATAATGGCAGCATGGGGCTCTGATGGGAACGTCCCGGCCAACACTCTAAGGATTAGGGTGAGCAACCTTTGATAAAAAATAAACTAGCTCTGAAGGGGTTAACATTTCAAAAGGTCTGAAGCAATGGCTAACCTATGTGTTTTTGACACATTCACACACTTCTGAGAATCCTGCCTTCCTGGGGCAAGTCCTGCAGATATTGGCACTCTTCAGCTGGGAGATTTCAAACCCTGTTTTGTAAGATTTCCATTCAGATAAATTCAACAGACACAAAACATCAACATCACTGCAGACCTTCTGATGTGTGCCTGCACCACTTATCTAGAGCCACAGCTACATTCAATAAGGTTATAGATCTTGTTTATAACCCACAATGTTGAGGAACCCTCATCTTTAATTTATGTGGCTGTGTATTTCAGTATACAATGTCTGATATGTGCAATTATTCACTATTAGGGTGAGAGCTGCAGTCCTGCTGCAGTGTGTAGTACTGAAATTCTTCAGCAGAAATGGAGGAGTCAGATGATGTATTATTCACTTCATAGACCATCACAGTTCATCAAGTGAATATATATAAAGTCTGAGTCATTTTTAGACTTTCATAAACATGTATTATTCAGACTGAGAAGAATGGACTCATCTTACCTTTCACACTCTCAGAGAATAATGAAAGCTTGTAAGCTGCTGTAGCTGGCTAATGCATGTATTGGATTACACTGCGTTAAAACAAATGATCAAATATTTAATTTGATTTCTTAATTAAAAATATCAACAGAGAAGTATTGATCAGATACTGTCAAGCTCTACATGATTTACAGGGATGTGAATTTAAAAGAAGAACAAAAATCTTTGGCAGGAAAGAGAAGGAAAAAAAAAAAAAGCCTGACTGGCTCAAAATGATGACCTGAATTTTCTTTCAGTTTGCTTTGGACTCAAACTACCCATGCTGAATTTCAGCTCCGAGCTTTCCAGTGAGAGCTACCTATGAAGACTGTGGCATAATGCTTATAGTGAGAACTTATCACTTCAGTGGTATTTTAATCCTAAAGAAAAAGAAAGGAAGGCACAGAATCACAGCACATATCTGGTTGGAAGAGACCTCAAAGATCATCCAGTCCACCCCTTGACCCAGTAGCCATATGGGCCCCATTTTTTTTTCCCCTCTTGCTAGTGGAGATGACAAGGTGGATTTAAAGGGTGGATTACCTTGATTAAAAAAAAAAAAGGTGGGGACACATTTGGAATCCCTGAACACTATTTACATCTTGTGGTATTTCATTTAAAATACTGGAGGAACTTTACACCCCCTTGTTTTAATTTCAACACTAAAATACAAAGCCCTGAACAAAAGAGCATCTCAAGACTCACAGACACTGTTTCATTTTATTACACCACTGCATGTTACCAGTGTTCGTTTTTGTTACCTAGATTACTACCAGATTTGAGGAAATACGAGGATTACCTTTTCACAGACTCCAGAGTAAGTATTTTCTGCCTTACATGTCAGACATAAATATTCAGACATAAATATTTATGATTGATGTGGGTGTTAGATCACTGAAGCAACCCCAATTTCGTATCCATGAATCTCAGAAGCAGGTTTCAAAGGCGAATAACCAAAACAGACAAGTTTGAATTGAAATAGTCTGTCTCCAACCAGCTCATACCCATGATACTGGTGACTGGTGCTTCCAATGCTATGCCACCTAACATCTTTTTAAGCAGACTTTGCTGTTTCCAATAATTCATCTAAACACAGACACAAATAAAATAGGGTCTAATTGCATGTTGTATCTTCATTTTATCTCCTGTTGCTGCTGTTCTGGTTATTATTTTTCTGGGATTATACTGTTATCTATAAAGTTTTGATGAATGTCTTGAGTTCCACTTTCTTTGGGGTAATTACAAAAACTCAATTTCCTTTCAGGTTTCTTTGTTTCTTTACCTAGCAAGCACCACGGTCCTGGCTCTCTTTGCATCACAGCTTTACTACATAAGGCTGGCACTGCTTTTGATCCAGGGGCTTCCTCAAACATGGTATTGGGGAAGCTGCAGATGGGATCAATGTTTCAGATGGCCTATTTATGAGTCTACATTTAACACTCTTAGTTACAAGCAATGCTCCTTCCTGAGGAGGGCTCCTCTGGGGACTAGACTTTATTAATGAAGTTGGGAACAGCATTTCCATAACCTTTCCTTTCACTGACTGAAGATCATTTGTAGAGCTATTGGCTCAGATCTTTTCACACACACACACACACACACACACACACGGTTTGTTTGTCATGAAGAGGCACTAAATATTACAGTGATAACTCTAGAGATTTACCAAGAGGAAGATGAAGAGGGTATTGGATTTGGTTTCCTATTTTTCTATTTGCAATTAAATGAGTTTTAGAGTTAGTAAGTTATCCTTAAGGAGAAAAGGAAAACACAGGTTTTAATTAACACAGTTGCAAAGTAACACACACATGCAGTTCTACTGATGAGCACAGTTTCTGGTGATTTTGAGTAGATGGCATTTGATATGGACATTATTAAAGGTAAATATTAGACAAACAATCATAGTTTGCTGTTCTCTTCAAAAGAGCAGAGAACAATAAAAAAGCATCACTGAGATGTGTTTCTTTATCATGCCTGCCATAGAAGTGGGGGGATTGGGTAGCAACAGACCAGCACATCAATAAATCACAGAAAGCACACAAATTAGCTTGTTTTGACACAGTTGAGTTGTCTTAGAGTAGTTGTGTGAGGTATCACACGAGTGTGGGTGTGAAGGGGGTAGAAGTCCACTAGCTTGATCTGCTCCTCATAAGTGGCTCTGCAGCTTTAGCCAAACCCTGAGTGGCTCTATTTACACAGTGAACAGCATCCAAACAAGCTCAGACACACCTGTGTAGGCTGCAGCACTGGACACAGACCTAGGAGGATCATGTGAGCATGGCTGTGGGCATCCCAGACCTTGATTCGTTCTTATATAGAAACCAAGTACAACTAAGTACTTTATATTTCCATATAAATAATGCTCTCTCTTTCTATTTCTCTTCATTTCTTTAGATGAGGTGATTTGATCCAAGAAGGTGAAAGCCCTTGGCTTTGCAGTGCTAAACAATCCAGGAACAGCCCTGTGTTTCCTTCATCAAGCAGACAAGGGAGAGAGATGGAAGGGATGGGGAGTCAGTGCACAACTCAGTGCTCTGCCATCCCTACACGACAGTCTGTCCTTCCATCACACCACTTGTAGACGCTGATGAATGGAAAGCAAATTACCAAATCAGCCCAAACCCCAAGCCACTGCACATGTAAACAAGACCATTAGGGGACAAGAGTTCTATTTCCTTCAGTAATCAACATAGAATATGTCGCTGCTATCACGGAAGAAGAAGCAGAAGAACAAAAACTCGGCTGAGATGAAAGAGGAGAGGTAAAGAATCTGAATGAGGATACTGTACCTAATGTAACTGGATCTGGATTCACTGGGCTCTGCTGTCTGGAATGACTACTGCTGCTGTTACCACCTTTTTTAAATCCTCTGCATCGCTGTACCGCCGTATCCAGTAATTGAGCTCCTCTCGGTCTGCTTCTTGACATCGCCGTAGGACAGTGAGAGACCGCCTCGTTTTTTCCACCATGTCCATTATGCAGTTTAACAGCTACTCACAGCAGTGGATGGGGCAGAGAAACAACACAGAACATTTTATTCATTAACTGACAGAAGACCCAAGAAAACATTCACGTGCTGAGTAACGTTTTAATAAGGAAGGAGTCTCCCTGCTGTCTCAGATACGGCTGAAAATGTCCAGGCTTGTCTGAAAATGACAATCCCTGCCTGTTTCACTGGTGATCCTGAACTCTACAGAGAGAGATTTCTGGGGAAAAGGAGGAGAAGACTGAACAGGCTGCAGCCCCACAGAGGCCAGGAATTTGCTCTGGAAGTGATACCTAACAAATGTCATAAGAGGTAAAAAACTCAAAGACCAAATCCACTCTCTCCTAGATCGAGGCTTTGCAGAGCAGCAACCACTCCTCTTTTGGCAGCCTATAATATTTAGGATACTGCAGTAGATACTTAACAGCAAGACCTGGGGGAAGCCGGTTTCATCACCAACTCTTTCACAACCTGTTCTAGGATTCAGATTTGCTCCAAAAAGAAAAACTTTCAATTTCCTGTCTCAGCAGAGCTCCTTTGGGACAATTACACAGAAGAGTACATTTAGCCCTTACGTGGTCAAGGTGTTTCCACTCTTCTGCCCATTCTCTGTCTGTTAGCCTGTGATCAATCATTTCTTCTTGACGTGTGCCATGCAACCCTGACAAAAAGGAGCACATCATATTTACAGTGTTAGGAGTCCTCAGGGCAATGGGGGAAAAGGGGTGGGGGAAAAGAACCTATCAGACAAATCCATCATACATTACCTGATCTATAATCAGGAAGTGTCACCACAAAAATAAATGGGACGTTTAAAACCTTTGCTCTAAATTCTCTTTAGCACTTTTCCACATACAAGATGCTATTTTTTTACTGACTTTAATATCTTCAATTCTGTAGGTTGCAAGATGACCTCTCAAAAAATGGGACGACAGTCTCTGAATCTATACAATTACAGCATATCTAGAACGTTTAATCCAACATGTAATTTCTCATTTGCACTACTTGAAGAAGGCAGCGAGACAATTCTTTGGTAACTTGGCACACTGAATACTAGCTGTACTTCAGAGAGTTGAAAAAAACACTGGTCTAAAGTCAGTGTTATTTCACTAAATGCAGTAATTACTACCACGTCAACAGCGCATCATTTAGGGTTCATCCCTTCACAGATGTTTAAACAACATGTGGTTAAAATGTAGCACATCTATCAGAGCAGTTGACAACATGATACAACCACACCAGTATTTATTATCAACACTCAGCAGAAACTGACACTTGCTCTTTGTTTAGCCTCCACTATACAGATGCTGAATATTTGTAAATGTTCCTCTCTATTGAAGATTTGTTTAAAACAAGGAAGAATAGTAAGTGCAGATGTGCAGCAAGCTAGGCAAATCCAAAAGCATCAGGCGTCCCAGTAAACCAAAACGTGCTGTGTGGGGTGCGACCGATGCTTCTGCTGTCTGCATCCTCTGCAGACACCCCCACACTGCGCTGCACTCGAGATAAGACACACAAAACACTTCTCCACAGGCTAGTAACATTCCTCTAGTCTAGGCTGAAATCAAGCTGTATCAATGCTGTTATTGTCACAAATGTGGCCTTAGAAGAAAAATAAAAGGCTCTACCTATCCTTGCCTGACAGATACCTGAGTGTCCACGTCATCTACATGGCTCTGAAAGCATACATCTCTCTTCCTTCTGACTCTCTTGCTTTAAAATGGAGTAAAGGTAATCCACCCATGTTTACAAATACAAATCTGAAATAAGGCCATGGGAAGGCCAGCTAGAGGGACACAGACTACACAGGCTACACCTGAATGGCAGGGATATTTAATCAGCAAAGCCCCTCCTGTTCACAACACAAAACATAACTGCAAGGAAAAGAGAAACCTCAAAAGACAATGCAGAAAATCAGCATGCCTTACCCATAGGTCTGTTTCTGTCCCTGAGGTCCCTGTGATTGGGGTGTCTGTATGAGTCCCTGTAGTGGTGGGCAATGGCCATATCATCCAAACGATAATGCTGAGGTGGAGGTGGGGTGGGATGAGGCAGACCATTGGGCTGATAAGATAAGCCATTATTTGGACTGTACCGCTGGCCTGGGCTAATAGTGCAGGGCCGCTTGCTTGGATGCTCTGAGTGCAAAGGCTCTCTGTCAAAGCCATTTTCTTTGGTTCTGAAAAACAAAACAAAGAAACTTTATGTCACTTAGCAGAGCTGCTCTGGAACACACACCCCTGCCTACACGTGCGGCCTCAGGAACTGAAGGTTCTTCCTTCCCTTTGCTTCAAGTGTGTGGTGTTGCAGGACATTTCACAACACTGTTGAAAGGACACAAAGGACACATTCACCTTGCCCAGCCCTCCCTGTAATTTCAGAAGCACTGCAGGGTGAGCCTTCCTATGGAGGGCTTACGGAGCTGGGCCGCAGAGCAAGCAGCCTTCACTGAAGCCAAGGGCTGGTGGGATGGATACAGATGTAATTGCAAAGCTGAAACAGTCAACTGATACATGAAGCTAGGGGTTGAGAAATTCCTACTACAGTCTTAAGGTAGTGAATGCCAGTGTAGTGAGGTTCAACTGTACCTAGTGACAGGAAGACATCCCATCAAGATCAATGTCACACTGAGGCTTTGGGCAAGAATGACTCCAGATGATGAGAAATGCTTCCTTCAGAGATTCTTGTACCATCTGGGCTATTGCAGTCGAAGGTGCTGTGACTGTCATTAATTTTGTAGGGAGATGTGGTTAGACTCAAGTACTCAATAAAGTTCAAGATTTCCCACCTCATTACTCCTGGAAGATTTATGTTCAGGCAAGGAGGAAGAGTTATCAGGGACAGGGGCAGTTTTTTACATTATAGATACTCGCTAATTCAATTAATAATCAGCTGTTTCTACTTTGCACCTCTGCCTGTGGATCTGCATCTCACACTGAACTCATTACTTCAACAGATTCACAACTCCTTTTAGGGAAGCTTCATTTCACTCAACTATGGGGTTTTTTGACTAGTGGAATAAACCAAACCTATGAAATGTTAGCTTTGAACAGAAAGCTTATTGGGTAGAATAACTGCTGCAGGGGAATCTTCTCCTCCAGAAACCTTTATTAAACAGCTGATATATGCCAGCCTTTTTTAAAGAGAACTCTCTCCTTCATGGTTTACAGATGGCATAATCTATCTTCCTAGTAATACCAACATTTTTCCTTGCTGTCAGGAAGGTAAGTTTGATCTAATTTTCATGTTTGTCTGCTGCTGAAACCAACTGCCCTTCACAGACCCTCCCCCACAAACCATCCCCAGGGGACTGTCGGTGGAGAAACACTCAATGTATTAATTGCTGCCCTTCAATAGGTTCTCCTTTAACGTCAATGAGAGAAAGAATGAAACCAAATCTTTGATAATATCCAGTGGAAGAGAGGCTGAAAGCAAGATCTTGCAACTGCCAGCAGGAATATAAAGTATACAGAAAAGTATCAAAGTCTCATCAGAACAGGAATCACTGGCAAATTTACTGTAACTGAATCTATTGAAAATAGCAATAATAGACAAAGTACCCAAGAGCGACAGCATTCAGGTGCCTTGAAGTCAACGTACAAATACTCTGCTGCTGATTTCAGTCCTTCACTTTCCTCTGGGGCTCATCCCCTTGGGACAGCAGTGTTTCCCCAAATGCCTGACACTGAATGTGTAGAAAGCCTAACTGACACATTTTCTTGTTTTTCTTGCTCCTGCTGGCTGCATTTTCCTTGATGGGCACCCAAATCACACAGTATCACAGTATCACCAAGGCTGGAAGAGACCTCAAAGATCATCAAGTCCAACCTGTCACCACAGACCACATGACTAACCCATGGCACCAAGTGCCACATCCAATCCCCTCTTGAACCCCTCCAGGGAAGGTGACTCCACCACCTCCCCAGGCAGCACTTTCCAATGGCGAACGACTCTCTCCATGAAGAACTTTCTCCTCACCTCCAGCCTAAACCTCCCCTGGCACAGCTTGAGACTGTGTCCTCTTGTTCTGGTGCTGGTTGTTTGAGAGAAGAGACCAACTCCCTCCAGGCTACAATCCTGCTTCAGATAGTTGTAGACAGCAATGAGGTCTCCCCTTTGTTTGGAAAAGTGGCAACATGATAAAGATGGGCTCCCTCAGCTATGGGTCATTTTGCTTGGAGCCATGATTTAAAGACAGTAGAACAGACAGCAGTCGTTACCCTGTACCCATTCATCAGACTTTAAGTTATCATTTCAGTTTTAAGTGATTGCAATTCATGACCATGCAAAACTGCCTTGAGTGGGAAATCTTCACTTGATCAAAAGCATTTCACCAATATCTAAGAACACTAAAGTCACCTTGCTAGAAGGAGGCAAAGCTGTTCGTATGCTATGCAAGACGCCTTGATTTAAATTGGATTTCCACCAACAAAGTCTTGATGGCCAACCAATGTTGGAATAAAATGCTTATTTTGTTTGTAATATTGTCTAACAGAAAAGATTGATATTGCCTGGCTAACAGTTCATATGAAGAAAATTCTTCATAAATGCCTCATAATTACAAGGAGCATAGCTCTGAAAGCTGTGAGCATCCTTCACTGTATTGAGGTGAGGAGAAGCTCTACCCAACAGAATTACTGGAGTTGGTATCTGTGCCCAAGCACCTTTGACATGAATTTCTTGTTGGTGTGCCACAGTAACAGCAAGCACAGCACATTTTCAAGTCACAAAGCAATCATAGCCACTCAATCAAAATCAGAGCTATTCTAACCCATTTTTTTGCTATCCTATGTCCAATTTGTAGGCAAAAGACACTATGTGACATGGTCATATGCCACAGAGCCCTCTCCAACAAGCCCCAAAGATGGCTAATTAGCAAAAAGTCTTTAGTAGTTAATGTATTTGAAATTGTTTTTTTTTACAGCTGACATTTCATGCACCAAAATAAAACCTCACATTAGTCCAAGTTCCTTTGCTTTACAACAGTGGAATGCAAAAGTTGTAAACAAAATATAGTGAAGGCTTTGTTCATGACATGTCATGAACAAATTACTAAAATGTGTTGTCTCCTCAGGTGTCACTTTTTCTCTCTTGCAGTGACTGATGGTTCCCAGTGTTATTACAGAAACAGATTGATCTTTTTAATGAGCTACTTTAATAGACTCCAAAATCTCACCGTGGCTGCTCATCCGTGTCAGACCATATGCACCAAGAAAACATTCAGTAAAACACAAAGCTCTGTTGTCAGATTGCTCCATAAAACCTCACATACAGTAGGCTTGGATATGCAGCTAAATAACTAGGACTGGAAAATGCACATGCAAAAAAACCCAAAAGGTTCTGAAATTGTAAGCAGAAAATATTGCTGTATGTGGATACTCTCCAACAAAAAGAATCAAAAGGTGGATGTGGTTATGTGAAACACACACATTCCACTTCCTTTGCCCTATCTCTTGGTGTGTTTTGCCTCTACTAGAACCAAGAGGATGCAGTGACCTGTGACTAGAAAGAAAAATATAAGTATGGAAAAAATGTGTGCCTATTTCTTTATCTATAAATTATATATACACACACAACCACATCTATATTATATCTGTATCTAAAAAAAGTTTTATATATGTATATTTATATATATATATCTATCTTACACGCACATTATAACCCCTGGCAAGTGAGAAAGACACCACTGTTTACTAATCTCCAAATTACAATTTACTGTCTCCAAACAGAATTATTCCAACTGCATTTAGTTCCCCCTGGAATGATTCATAAATTCATAGAATGCTTTAGGTTGGAAGGGACCTTAAAGATCACCCAAACTCCCTCCCATGGACGGGGACACCTTCCACTTGACCTCATCCAACCTGGTCCTGAACACCTGCAGGAAAGGGGCACCCATGTCCTTCCTGAGCAACCTGTTCCAGTGCCTCACCACCCTCACTCTAAAGGATTTCTTCCTAATCTTCAGTCTCAAGCTGCCCTCCTCAAGCTTCAATCCATTCCTTTGCATCCTGTCTCTACAAGCCCTTGTAAAAAGTCCCTTCCCAGCTTTCTTGTAGCTCCCTTCAGCTACTGGAAGGCTGCTCTAAGGTCTCTCCAGAGCCTTCTCTTCTCCAAACTGAACAGTCCCAGGTTTCCCATCCTGTCCCCGTAAGGGAGGTTTCTCCAGTTCTCTGATCATCTCCATGCCCTCCCTCTAGACCTGCTCCAGCAGCTCCATTCCCCTTTTGGACACAGTACAGAGCGCTTTGGCTGCAGCTCAGCACACAGCTGCCTGCTGGGCTGCCAGCGATCACTGCCAGCTCCTAGGGAGTTTGTCAGCAACCAACACCTCCAAGTCCTTGTCCTCCAGGCTGTTCTCCAGCCACTCCTTGGCCAGACTGTGCTTATGCTTGGGTTGTCCCAACCCAGGTGCAGGACCTCGCACTTGGCCCTGTTGAACTTCATGAGTTTGGCTTGGGCCCACTCTCAAGCCTATCCCAGCCTCTCTGGATGGCATCCCTTTCCTCCAGTGCTGTCAACCAGACCACACAGCTTGCTATCATCTGTTGCCTTTCAGTCACTTTTTTCCATCTTCTAGCAGCAGAATCACAGCAAAACCCCTCCCCCCCCTTAAAGGAAGGATGCCTCATATTTTCCTTTGCATTTTTATTACTACATTTGAAAACTACTTACATATCTAAACAAAAGGTATATCTATTTCCAGATGTTTCCTCCTGCTTCTCTGTAAACAATTAAAATAATTAATAGTATAATGAGTATAAAGCCAGACAAGTATTTGGTTTCACTACTTGGTCTGGGCATGCTCTGACTCTGAGGACATTTTTTTGTAGTTGATTTACTTACATTATCCAAATGAAAAGCTATGTGAACTCCCATACAGTAAATTTAAGAACCTTTCCAACAGGATCTTATTCTTTTTACTAAATCTATAGTAAAAAGGCTATTGAGTGCACATGGCAACTCCACTGAACTCCACTGTAAAGCTTTAATCACAGTCAAAAGAGAAGCAGTTGTGACTAACCGGTGTCAGGGTTGTTTGATACTGGGGAAAAAAAATCAGCGTATTTTTAAACTCAAGGCACCACTCCAATGGGTGAGCTGGGCAGTCTCTCTCCAGGTCTTTCAAGGCAGCAAAGAATTTCACAGTCAAAAAAAGGATGGGGTTGTCTGAAATGCCACTTCCTCCAAACTAAGGAATCTAACTTCAAGCAGCATTCTACGGAGGCTGGCAGCTGTTAACTTTGTCACCTCAGAGCATGCACGCCAGTGGGACACCCCTTATCACAGCCCCCTCCTAGGATCCCAGCAGTTCAAACACAGGATCTTACCCACAACACTGGGAGTTAAACTGTCTACCCCTCACCCCAAAAGCTGCATTATTGCCTCGAGAGAAGCTGAAGACTCCTTCAGCTGGACACAGCCTAAGAGAGACTTCAGTTGTGAAACCAAAGGTGATGGCTCACAATCAGAGACTTCCATGTTTCAAGAGCACCTCTGCATTTTTTGGCAGAACAGCATTATGCAAGTTCCACACTTCAAGATCCATGGCAAACAAGCCCATGAGAAAATCTAGACTCTGGGCCTCCCAAAGGTACAATGTATATGCTAGCCAAAATTTCTAACACTGTCATGGGAAGACAGTTAAAAATAAATAACCACAAGAGTATTTTCTTCAAACACTACACAAAGAATTTTATCGAAGTAAGGAAATTGGCCCACACCTCTAAAACTACTGCACTTCACACACATGCACTCACTCATCCTGCTCATGCATGGACTTCTCCTCAGCTCTACAACAAAGCAGATTTCAGTGAACATTTCTTCTGTTTGGAGGAAATACCCTGATGCATATTGGATAGGTGGTTATGCAAACATGGCACAGCAGAAGGGCTCAAAGCCCTCACTGCACTCTGGAGATTGCCTTGTACTTCCCAAGGAGAGCCACTTTCCTCATATTTAGTGTTTAGTCTAACAAAATCTCGAGTACAAAGGACTTGCATATGGAACTGATCTGCTGCCTGTCACTTTGTGCTGCACACAAATACCATACACCATATAGCAGACTACTGGTTGGACAGTGCTACTTCTATGTGGGTATGACCACCGTGTGTCCTCAGGTGAGTTTGCTGACTGAATCATTGTCACATCATGTATTTATACACTCTTGCAATACACCTCTGGAAGTATCTATATATCCATGCATCCATCCTGCAGATGCAGGGCCTCTTGCAACTGGACAAGGGGCAATCATTTTAAACTTAAAGCAGGGAGACTTTGACTAGCACTAAGGAAGGCATTTTTTCCGTGAGGGTGGTGAAACACTGAAAATGGTTGCCCAGAGAGGTGCTAGATGCCCTATCCCTGGAAACACTAAAAGAGGCTGGATGGAGCTCTGAGCAGTCTGATCAAGTTAAAGATGTCCCTGGAGTGGACACCTTTTTAAGTGACCTTTAAAGGTCCCTTAGCAACCCAATCTATGCTACGATTCTATACACACATACACAAAGGCAATCCAGCTATTGCAAAGCTGTAATGAAGGCAAGACCTGCAAACCAGGGAACATCATCCCAGTTCCTCTCAGGCACTCACCCCTACACTCTCCTCTTGCTAGTGGAGCTCAGCACATTTGTCCCATTGGACATTTGTGAGCAGGGTGTACAAGGCATGGAGGTGCTCACCTGTCTGGAGTTCGCCTCTTCCCGTTTTCGTTCACATCGAGAAGCAGCTCTGAGGAGTCAACAGGTGAGGTGGTGCTGGCATCCAGAAGCAGCTGTTCGTGCTGGGCGAGGTACTGGGCTGGGTTCTGCTTGGCTAGCCTTGCACAGTGCAGCAGCTCCCGCTGCAGCAGGGGCAGATTGGCCTGCAAGAATGGTGCACACGTTAAGAGGGTGGCTTGTAAGCAGTTCCAACAGAGATGAAGCCAAAAAATCAGAAATCAAAGGAAAGCCTGATTTGAGATGAACCTGACGTAAGCATCTTCAGTTAGGTTTGCTGTGGATAGCTTCCTGAAAGCTGGAAGCCTCCTTATGGGTCAGGTCATGGCTATTCTAAGTATGCATGCAAAGATAGAATCACAGAATCACCAAGGTTGGAAGAGACCTCAAAGATAGAAGTGTACTGAAAATGGGAAAGAAAACTGTAGTTGCTATGAGATAACCAGGTTTCACCTCTATAGAAAGGGGGAAAAGCACTGCCCTGGCTGACCTCATCCTTTTTCTTACTATTCAAAACCTGAGTTTCTATGGAACAGTGTTTCAACAAGTGACAAACCTTCTTCAAAATATATTTCCTATTCAGATTTCTTTTGAAACTATAGGATCTGAAGATCTGCAGCTCTGGACATTGACTAAGTCACCATCCTATAAGGGCCTTGGGGGGAACAGCATTGCCCTCAGCTTTCCCATTACACTGGCAGTTACACATTAAAACAAAAATTGCAATAAAATTTCACAAACCATATAGAAAAAGCAATTGGTCTTATAGGAAGAAAAACAACTGAGACCTTTCTATAGTTGGGTCAAGTGTACAGGCTGATTTTGGCCACCATGGCCCAATACATAACAAGAACTAGGCTCTGGGAAGCTAGGTGCAGAACAAAGCACTGAAATTCTCCCGACTGTGGGCAGGGACTCTTAAGGAAACTCAGCTGCACTCATCCAGACTCTGAAACCAACATGGCCTGGACACAAAGATGTGTGCAGAGGCTCATCCCTGATAGCAGAAGCAGTTGTGTCAATGTGCAATAGCACATTTCACCCAGCATCGCTGCTGGTGCCTGCAGACAGACTTCTGTATCTCTACAGGTGACAGATAAAAAACAGTTCTTGACCAAAAGTCAGGTATCTGTGCTACAAGAACACTGACAGCAAACAAACATGGCATTACTGC
>CM066572.1:3095000-3247500 GCA_033816785.1 Picus viridis | reverse complement strand
GCTGACCTTAAACACCTCCAGGGAGAGGACACCAACCACCTCTCTGGGCAACCTGTTCCAATGTCTCACCACCCTCTCTGTCACGAATTTCTTCCTAATCTCCAGTATAAATCTCCCCTTTACCAGCTTAAAAACACTGCCCCTTGTCCTGTCACTAAAGTCCCTTCCCAGATCTCCTGTAGCTCCCATCAGGTACTGAAAGGCTGCTCTAAGGTCTCCTGGAGCTTTCTTTTCTCGAGGCTGAAGAGCCCCAATTCTCCCAGCCTGTCCTCACAGTGCTTCAGCCCTCTGACCATCTTTGCATACAGCTATGAACGCTTATACAGACATTAACTGAAATAATGCAGGATGTCCACCCACACACTGACAGTGAGGTGGGGAGAGAACAATACATACCTAATCTCAGAAAACTCATCTCCACAGCAAAACCAAACCAGAATACAACATGCTTTGAGAAGGCAGCATAGGCAGTTCAGAGGAGATAGCTAGACAGGTGAGAGGCAGAACAACTTCCTGACTTCAAAGAAGATTTTGCTTCCCTGATTCCTATTTTGCACATCCTGTATTGTATTTTATTAAACGTCTCTTGGATGAGATTTTATCTTTAATTTCTAGTAAAAGGCTCAAGAGCATAAATCAGTGGACACACTCACCAGTCTTCTTAAGTCACCACATTTGTACTGGTGGCTGGAACCAGAAGGGATGACTAGTCCCTTTCGTGTAGGGCAGAGTGCCCCAATCTCATCGTGTGCTAACGATCGGCAGCACTCTAGGAAAGGTCTGCTAGCAGGAATTCCCAATATCCCCATCCTCTGACTCACACAAAGTTTGCAAACTCTAGCTTTTTGCAACACATGGCATTATTGTATTTATAACCAATTCCCAAGACTTAGTTTGTAAAAGCTTCCTGTGCTTACAAAATGAAAATACAGACCAAACAACAGTGATTACAGAATTAGGGAACCAACAGCTCCTGTGAACAGCCAGAAAGGGTCCCCAAACCATACACTCAAACGCAGTGCCATGCACTAAGATATGGAAAGAAGCCCTTAAATGTTATTTATTTCCTGGCTCTCTTACTGTAACATACATCTGTGACCTAGCAACAATATGGTTTGAAACACTTTCCAGATCACTGAACTGTGCAATACCTTTAAAAATGGGATGACAAAAGGTCGCAGTGGGAAGTTAGTAGCTTCTTGCAGTTTGGAATGAAATTCTTCAATTGTCAAAGTAGAATTCTGTTGAGAAAAAAAATTCTGTCTTGGTGACAAAATAATGAAAACACTTAGCAAGAGAAACAGTAACCAAAGCACTCTTGAAATTGCTTAATAACTCGTTCCTGATATTGATAAGAGGATAAAGAAAAGCATGCTGCATATTAAATTATTACCTTATTAAAACACTCACGGGAAACCACCAGCATCTCAGACATTGAGTGCCTGTTGCTTAGAGTAGAGCTTAAGCTCTCAGGTGCTAGGCATGGAAATGCATTCACATTTCAAACAGCAATTAAAGCTGCTTTTCTCATTTATACTTTTTTAAACAATTGCTTTTGGAGCCTCGCAATTCTGCTCCCCAAGCAGAGGTGACAATTACCACACACACAGAGACACGCACTAATCACACTTTATAAAGGTACATTCCTCACTGTTTGAGGAGGAAGACTGTACTTTACTTCTTGTACTTATAAAGAGGTTTGTTTTTTCTGTTCTAGGCTAAGCTGAGGGCAGAATCATGAAGGCCACATGCTGTAGAGGGTTGACCAATAACATAATATGTGGATATTCCCCAGAAGAAGATCCTAATTTGTTTGCTCTTCAGAGCTCAGATGAAGGTTGACATCCCCTGCAGTTAACGGTGGGCAAGCACTTTTGATCTGACAATCACGGGCAGGTAGATGCTCCCAATGCTGTCTTTAGTTCCTTTACTAGTTCCCCTTTCCACAGAGCACCAAGTGGCAAGGAAAAGCACCATTCTTCAGGGGGTTTGGATATGGAAGCAAATGGAGAATGGGCCTCACTGAAGTTCCACTGTCTACACTGAACTTCATTTTGACACAGACTCAAGTGAAGGGGCACCCACTACTGTTAGGTAGGGTTTTGGAAAGCTGTAAGTGAAGTACACCTGAGCCCTACTACTAAACAGTGTTGGCACTGTTTGCTCCAAATGAAGTCAATAGCAACAGCAGCTGCTCACAGCAGATGTAAATTAGAGCAGTGCAACAGCGTTTTCCCTGCTACATCTAATTATTGCTGAAGGAGATACATGGGTGACAATAACGTCTGGCTGAGAAAAGATTTTACTGGGAATAAAAGAATCCTGGGCCAGATTCACAACATTATGCCTGTGAGACAGGTGCCCAACTTGACAGACATAGGTAAGAACAAGCTGAAATTTTCATTCAGCCTCATAATCAAATAAACTCATTTGTAAGTCACCTTAAGTAGCAATAATGCACTGTCAGGTCTCTCATTGTCAGGTTCAAGGGATACTGAGCAAAGGCTTTCCACCGTGTAACCACAGCTCAAGCATTCATTCAGCTCATCCTGCATGTAGAGCACTCTCCTTTCCCCAGCCAAATAAACTAAGCAAGCCAAACCATATTTTACTACATTATGCAATTCCAAATATGTCTACATTAGGGGTGCTGCCAGTATAGAATGAAAACTCTTTCACACCATTACAGCATAGTATTACACTGGCAAAAAGAATCGAGTCTGTACCTGGTTAGGAATAGCTGCCACTCGTGGGAAGCTAGGCAAGTTACTTATGTTAGGTTCGGCAGCAAGAGCCAGCACTCCATTCTTGCATGTTTGGTATCCTTGAGGTAAGATATATGTGACCCACTCTTTTATATAATAAACACGTCAAGCATAAAAGAGGGAAAAGGAGAGAAAAAGATCACAGTTATTATAGCATTGGATTTTTGCTTACCACAAGTCCTAGCACAAGGGTACGCACTCTCTCCCCAATCTCTGGTGAAATGTCATTGCCAAACTGCTGTAAGGTTGTAAGAAATCTCTTCAGTTTGCTGAGTTGCCTAGCTCCACAAGCTGGCGGTAACTGCTGGTTAGCCAGAGAAGAGGAAGAGGAGGAGGATGGCCCATTGCTAAAGCCATTAGGAGGAGATGGAGCTCCATTTAACGCTGTTGGTGAATGGCTAGTGCCATTGGTTACTGAAAGAAAAAGAGAGAAGGGAGGATAAAATAGAGGGGAGGGGGGAAGAGAGAGAGAGAGAGAGAAAGAAGACAGAGGGGAAAATCCATCAGCTTATGTTTTCTGTGCTTGACCTCAAAATTAATTAAGTTGCATAATCAAAGATAATTTGCCTTTTGACAGAGAGACATTCTGCAGTTCATGTGTATTCCCAGTAACCCGTACTGAAAGGTGCATGGATTGGAAGTAACAGAGGCTGCCTCTCACGCAGCCCCCTCAAAATTCTCCCAGACCTGAAAAGCATCACTTAAATTATCACCCTTTGGTCAGAGGATTTTAAAAGAGAGAAGGAAACAGGGAGAGAAAGAGCAGGAGTGCACGTGTGACTGAAGACCAAAAAAATTGCTCTTTGAGGTAGGGAAAAAAACCGTGCAGACATATTTCACGAAGCCTCAGTTTGTCTCTGAATATTTTTACTTGTGATTTGTACACACAACTGACAGCTGTGTTTATAAAACAGGACTTTCACGTTTTAACCTTACACCACCCAATGAGAAGGTTATTTTTTCTGATACACACTTCCTAACTGCTAACATATGGAGTATACAAAGTGGTTTGTGCAGGTAACAAATGCTGCCACGCTCGCTGTGGCCTTGTGGCTAGGGCATGAAGCTAGACTTCAGAAGACTTCTCAGAGACCATGAGAAAATCACTCATCTTTCATGTGCCACTATCACATCTCTAAAGATGAAAAGGAAGCACTGTCCTCCTGTTTCAAGGCTGCTGTGAGAATAACCACCTAGTACTTTAAGCCTTCTAAATTTATGGCAATGAGATTCATCCAGACACACTGAAGACATCAACAGGTTTTGGCAGCAATTTCAGCTTCATTCTTATCCACACTCCAAAAGAGAGCAAAGATATCAAACTGAGGACATCCTTTTCCACCCAGGTTACTTGGAACAGCAACAGTCAAACACACTCTGTTGAGATTGTTTGAACCTGACACGCCAGAGTGCCAGGGAATGGCAAGAAAAAGGACAGCTCTCTCTAAATATGAAGGTGCCAATGCACGGGCAGGTGTGGACATGCAGCATGCAACTCTAGCAGCCATGCTCAGTTGGCCATTAGCCTGAAGAGACTTGCTGATTTCCTTTTTTTTTCTTTGAAGTTACTCAGAATCCATCACAAAAAAACCCTCAAGAACCAAGAATTTGTCTTCAAAGATGCACAGGAGTGCTAGTCTGAGCTGCTTCCTGTTCAAAAGCATAACAATGAAGAGCTAGCAACTTAAAGAACTTCCAGTGTTTATTAATGACCAGCCTTTCTGAGGCCAACCATCTCTCTCTGTCACAGCCTCCTATCAGTCATCCTTGTTTTTGGAGAGCAAGTCCTTTTGAAAGGTGGACACCTGTAACTAGATTTTAATCACTACCATGACACTTTTGAAGGAGTTTTTTCCCTCGTGACTGAATTGCCCTTCTGGAGGTACTACAGCAAAAGCTGTCTGAATGATTATTCAGTTTCTGCTGGTGTTCTATCCTAGTTGTTTTTGTTGCCTACTCTAGATGCGTGGGCTAGGGAGAACAAGTGGGGGAAACAGAAACCGAAAGAAGCTGACTCCGCATGTCAGCTCCGCATGCAGCTCCAAGCCTTGGCTCTCTGAGCACCGCAGCAGAGTGAGATGTCTGAGTAAACAAATAAATCATGATTGCAAGGAACTTGCAGAGCCAAAAGTCATCATGCCATGAACTTAGCAAGTGACAACTGTGAAGAGTAAGAAATGCCCTGCTCTGGCCTGACACCACGCAACAACTCCTTCACCAGTACAAGGCTGCTGGAGGCAGAGGGTCCTGGGGCTATGATCAATAAAGCACAGAGCAGCAGAGTTCATTACCTAGGATAGATATGAGCAGGAGGAAGGCTGGTAAAATATCTCCCACAACAAAAGAAATGTAGAAACAGTCCCCAAAAGCACCTTCTCTAGAACTTTTGTTTAGATAGCTCGCCAGTACTAATGATTTTTTCTCTCTCTTTCCAACATCAGACTTTGCTGGCTGGCAAGTATCCACGCAATTTCCAAACCAAACCCACGCCCATTATCAATACAGCAGAAATTAGCATAGACAGTTTCAAACTAATACATGTCAAGTGTTTTTAATAGCCTACAGCAAAGAGGAGAAGCATACTCTTGACCAGAAAACAAGTATGACCTTTCTGGTCTGCAACCTTTCAGGCTGTAGTAATAATAAATGGAACAGACGCTCTGAGGGAAACGACTCTCTCGCTCCTGTACAAGCTGGAAGCACTATGGCCGATCTCCTAACTCTGAGAAGGGTACAAAGCAAGATAAAATTAGACTTTTCAATCTTCATATAAACAGCCCCAACATCCACCTATGGCTCACACATCTTCCCAAAGTGCTCAACATACCCAAATAAGCAAAAATTTGAAAACCTTGTGAGCACACTGAGGGCTGCAAGAGTGATTGAAGAAGAGAGGGCTGCCAGTACCGGAAGGGGGCCTAGAAGAAGGCTGGAAAGGGACTGTGTACAATGGCCTGGTGTAATGGGACATGGGGCAATGGTTTGAAATTAGAGAAGAGCAGATTTAGGTTGATGTCAGTAACAAGTTCTTAACCATGAGGGTGGTGGAACACTGCAACAGGTTGCCCAGGGAGGTGGTTGAGGCCCCATCCCTGGAGATATTCAAGGTGAATCTCCACAAGGCTCTGGGCAACCTGATCTAATGGAGATGTCCCTGCGCAGTGCAGAAGCATTGGACTAGACAATCTCATACAACCTTTGGAGGTTTCTTCCAACCCAAACCATTCTATGATTCTGCTCCTTCTATGACTGCCAAAGATTATTCTAAACTGTGCAAAGTACATCACACTGGAAAGCTTCATCTGTAAGGGTCTCCTGCAAAAACCTAGAAAGAATTTAACTTTAGACCACAGCAGCTCCTAGGATGTTCAGGTGCTGGAGTTAAGCAAACCAGACAAATCTTCACAGCACCAGGGTCACTGGGTTAAATCTGAGTTTATGTGAATAGCTGGCACAAACCCTCCTCGCTGTTTAAGTTGGATGTAAATTGTCAGAACAGGGTTCCCTGGGATAAGCAGCACAAAGGCCTCCAGCTGGCCTTCTGCATAGAGGTGAATTTTAAATAAGGCATTTAACACAGAATGGGACTAAACAGACATAGGCAAGACAAATAGAAGATGCTGCCTTCATTCTGCTTAGGCATATGTATTCTACTGTTCTAAAAATGTTTTATTTAAAATGTGAAATGTAAACACATTCTCATGTTTATACTATTACAAGGCAGTATAAAAGAGACCAAAAATTTTTGCAGCTAAATCTTGGTAAGAGAAATGTGGCTCATTTCATGGCTGTGAAAAGAATAGTCCAGACAACATGCCAGATTCAAATCTCAGTTACACTGATATGAATGCAAAGTAACTTCATCAAGACCAGCAGACTTTCTTGCATGTTTATATCACTAAAATGAGAGAGAGATACAGCCCCAAGTGATTTACAGAAGAGGTCACAGAGTAGAAATCCCTAGATAAAACAATAAAGGGCCTTTGGTGGGGTTTTTTTTGTTTGGTGTCAGTATTAACCTAGGACTTAAGTCAGAATTGTTTGGTCATACGTGGGATGAAGACAAGCATTTTCTTCAGTAATTACCCCTTTAAAAACAACCCCTTTAAAAATCCTGAAGCTTCTATACAAAAAGGAACTTGACCCACTAAACAACAGAATGGCATGAAAGAGCAGCTTTTCCTTGCTTCTCACAGAGGGGCTGAGCTGGGCATTAAGTACCTGACAAACCAGCACTTGCTGTTCTTTGACACTGCATCCAAGTTGTCACTGAAGTAACAGCCCAACTCTGAGCTGAATGTCTCAATACCTTGAGGATGGTGATCTTAGCTTTGCTTACTTATTGCCGTACAACCAAATCCTGGTCCCACCAAGTCATGCAGGTTTCCCTTCACATATTTGGATTTCTTGCATACAGAATAAAAATAATATGGAAGAAAAGGAAGAAAATAAAGTCTAATTACACGTTGTGGGCGTGAATGAACTGGTTCTTGGAGCTCCTTGGGTAGTGGGAGGAGGTGGCATGGTTGGAGGCGTCAGCCTGGATTGTGTCTTCACATCCACAGGTGAGTCTGGCATTGTGGAATGCTTCTCAGTGCGATCTGCAACACACACCACAGGAACACACCGGTTTATTTCCCCAAGCACACCCCCTCTGACAGAAACTTACACGCTCATGCAAAAGGCGAGCCAGTTCAGCACCTGCTGCCAAAGATTACATCTGATTATCTACTCCAGTGTGCTCTTCCCAAATTACATCACCTGAACCTTACTTAAGGAGGTGCAACACAGATGGTAAGATCTCCATTTGTAGCGGTGCTGCATTATCTTTTGTTTTTATTTCTAGTGTGTGCAGATGCTACCTCCCAAGCACTACTGGAGCTGCAATAATGCCACTTCCTTCAAGGCCCTCATATTAGCCAGGAGTGAAAAACAGACAAAGAGACAGAAACTACCATCTGAAGCTTCTGGGCGAGATACTGGTTGAAGCCATCTTTCTTCACGTCTGCTCTTTGTAACGTCTGCTGCCCTCTCCATTGCTTCTCTTTGTAATCGTGGAGAGACACTTATGTTACATACCACAGGCCTCCTGGATCACTTTGCCACCCTGCCCCTGGATATTCTTACATTCACCAGAGAAATAAACACAACCTGGGGCATCAACTGTCACACACACACAGAGATCATTGTTTTTTCAAAAGCATCCAAGTTTGTACAGTCACACATTGAGATCAACTTCAGTGTTCAAAACCTGCAAGATGAAGTAGAAACATCACTCCCCAAGAGAACCAACCAAACAAAAGGCAGTACCAGGCAGAAAACCTAACAGTTCTATTGCAGCTAGAGAGCTAGAGATGCAAAATATGTTCTATATGAAAATATGTTCTATATGTTCTATATTTGATACGGAAGCTATAGGAGTAATCTTCTTTTTACAGTATCTTTTTGGAGAGCTCTCTGTTAAACTTTTAGAAAACCCATCCAAACCCTTATGTTGCATTTATGAAAAATGGGCAAAACATAACAGCATTTGCTAATTGAAAGCAAAATGTAGGCTTCCTTACTCATGCCAGGAGCTTAGAAAGCCATCTTGAGTAAAGATGAGTAAGATCAACTTTAGCTTTTAATAGGCATAAGTTAAACTTTTCCATCCCTTCTTTGGGGGCTGGGGGTATTTGTTTTATAAACTGTTCTACACAAGCCTTCCTGAGCTCCACTAAACCATCTTGCAAAGCAAGTGTTGCTGCTAATGGGTGACAGCCTGTGGTTGGAATTGAAGACACAAGTGAAGTCCATCACATTCTTAACAAATTCTGTCACTCCACTCTGTGACATGCTTTTCTTCAACCAAAAAAAAACCAGAGGGAAAAAAAAAGTACAATTTGCACCGAGAGACGCTAAGAGAAATTAAATCCAATGCACGTATTTAACAGAGGATGCTTAAAAGAGGCTCAAACGGCTCGATTTTGTCAGAGAGCTCAAACGAAAACAAAACCAAGCAACCCAGCAAAAATAAACAACACACAGTAGATACCAAGCTTTAGTTGCCTGAACTGAGGAAAAGGCAGAGACACAGTGTGCCAAGTACTGCAATTATAGAAGCCATCTTCACCCTTTGTAGAACTGCCTGCAGATGATGCCTCCATTCTCAGGGAAAGGGAGTCATTTCATACAGCATTTAGAGCCAAGTTTTGGGAAGATGAGCAGCGAAACACCTCCAGAACACAATGAGGAGAATACAGACACAGGATTATAGGCTCTGTAGCCTTGACCTAAGGTTAGCAAACCTCAGTTATGTGGGGAACAGCATCCATAATTATTAGCTTAAATATTAGGGCTGCCAGACACAGGTGAGGCTTGATTTGCAAATCAAGCAGCAGTAAAGTACTACATGCTAGAAAACAAAAGCAGTTTTTGAACATATTATATACAAATATCCTTTCCACATCACTATACTAAACCAGATCCATCTATACCTTCAACAAGCCATTCATTTAATATAAAACACTATGAAAATTCGTCTTGAAATGTTAATTGCTTCCTTAATAGCTGAATTCATCTTGCACTCACCTCAACCAACCTCAGCAACAAGGGAATAAATAGCTTTCAGCTCATGTTGCAACAGAGGGAAAGAGGCACAGCAGTGAGCCCAAGCCCTCCTAAATAAAGGCAAATATTTCTGCCATGCCAAGAAAGGAGAGAGAAAGGGAGGCTTGCCAGAGCTGGTGGGGAGATAACAGTGGGAACTGCTGGTCCATCTGGTTTTCATTCTGCTAACACTCACATTGAACTGTTAAGGAAGGCAGTCCAGGTACACAGATTTGAAGCATGTGGGAGCGCAGACACAGGCACAGAGGAGATGGAGGTGGGTGGAAGAAGGAGTGAGAGAAATCGAACTCCTCTAGCAGTCTGCTGCTCACAGTGAGCAGGCACAGCCTGCATCATCCAATTCAGCTGCTGATAACTAAAAGCCATCCCGAGTCTGTAACTAACCGCATGGCGCCTGCTCCTCTCCCTTCCTGCATTTCAAAGTTCAGGTTCGATCAGAAACATGCTCAGATTGGAGGGAGAAGGCTTTCCCCAAAAGCTGGCAATGTTTTGTTGCTTCAATTGAACATGGAAGTGGGAAAAGTGTGTTGGTTTTGCCCTCCAATTTCAGATTGCCATTCTACTGCAATCCAACTGGTTTCCACTCCCTTGAACGATGTCTGCCACCTGGTTTGCAGGCTGCTGAAATCACCCACAGACTCCTGTGCTCCTCATATAAATCTATGGTATTCAGCTTGATTTTCCTAGTTACTTTTCTTTGGATATCTTAGGGGTAGAAAAAACCCTTCTACAGGCTGCTTACTATGCTTAACCCCTTTCTCCTCTGCACACAGCTGTAAACCCCTCTCTGCTACTTTATGGTCACAGGCTGACAAATTTATATCTCTGGCTATCCCTAAGTTTCCTGCTTTCTGTGAGGAGACACAAAGACCCTTTCAAGCAACAAGGGTACAAGATTATTTTGTCAGAGCAGACTCTTGAAGAAGAGGTTTTTGAAGAAGTACAATGAAAAAGGCAGAGCTCTTCTACATGTTTAGAAAGCACTACCTCCACCAAACTGACCAGGAGAAGAGCCTTTCCATCCCATTTTTCGACTCTTTAGTAGAAAAACTCCTGCAGAAGCCATTGTGATGTTAGTGCTACTGTTGATGTGTTCCTTGCCTCTACAGCTGGTTTCCTGTCCCCTGAGGGAGCTGGGGGGCTCTGCATGTTTCAGTGGCTCTGTACCCACTGCTGTCCCACCACCCACAAGCCCAAAGGAGCACAGCACCTCAGTTTTAAAGTAGATGTCATCAGATGGAGCACAAAGCAAAGCCACAAGCACTACCAGTTCTTGTGATCTGAACTCCTAAAGTCTGTATTCTCTGGCACTTTGCCTAAAATTCCAGCTTCTACAATTTAATTTTTTCTAAATTAAAAACAAACAAACAAACAAACAAAAAATACCCAAACCAAATAACCAACACTTTTTAACTTTAACTGCTGAAAACCAGCCCAATGATATAAAAACTAAAAGCAAGCTGGTATTTAAATTGAATTCATGAGGCAAGTTTCTCCTAAGGCCACACCTTGAGTCCTGTGTCCAGTTCTGGGCCCCTCAGTTTAGGAACGATGTTGAGTCACTGGAAGGTGTCCAGAGAAGGGCAACAAAGCTGGGGAGGGGTCTGGAGCACAGCCCTGTGAGGAGAGGCTGAGGGAGCTGGGGTTGCTGAGCCTGGAGAAGAGGAGGCTCAGGGGAGACCTTCTTGCTCTCTCCAACTCCCTGAAGGGAGGTTGTAGCCAGGTGGTGGTTGGTCTCTTCTCCCAGGCAAGCAGCACCAAAGACAAGAGGACACAGTCTCCAGCTGTGCCAGGGAAGGTTTAGGCTGATGTTAGGAAAAAGTTCTTCCCAGAAGGAGAGACTGGCCACTGGAATGTGCTGCCCAGGGAGGTGGTAGAATCACCATCACTGGAGGTGTTTAGGAAGAGACTGGATGAGGCACTTGGTGCCATGGTTTAGTTGATGAGATGGTGTTGGGTGAGAGGTTGGACTTGATGATCTCCAAGGTCTTTTCCAACCTGATTAATTCTATTCTAAACTTATCCTTTTCTATTTCATGAGGGCTTTTATGTAGAGACATTGTTCATGCAAACTCTGTGGAGAGTCTGCTATCCAGGCAGTCACAGGTGATGAGGGTTTGGGAGTGGAAGAAAGAATCCCTAAAAAGGAAGAAAATCTATTTTTAACAAGCCTGTGCAACATTTCATGCATATTTGCTCCAGTTTTATAATACAGGAACCTGGAAAGTAAACTTTGCTTGAAATATGAGAGAACATTAAGGATAAAATTGCTTAATTTCTTGAATTAAAAAACCCTTTTATGCTTTTGTGTCAAACCCAACTCTGCATCTGCAAAGCTAGTTCTGGTTTTATTTGTTTTCCTGTGGGACTCTTACATCTCAAGCAACAATCTGGGATTAGAAGGGACACACCAGAAAGTTTCATACAAGCAGTATCCCACAGCATCACACATTTCATAGCACAGCCTGTGTATGCAGAGAGAGTAACTCATTTCAGGCGCAAAGACTTCTTCCACCAAATCCCTCTAAACAGTGACAGACTTAACCCAGTTTGGATCAAATGGGGCCGAAACCAGAGGTCCTCCAAACCAGAGGGAAAAGGCAACATCTGCAACTCATTCTGCAGCGTTTGCTGCAATCAATTCAGGATGGAGATAGATGGTGAAATAATGGTCTAGTCCTAATCCATACACACAACCCTCCAGTGCAGCAAGAGAATAAATTCAGAAAATATGTTTCAAGTGTGCAGAGATCTATTGCATTTGCTTTGGATTAGATTTTCTATTTAAAAAGTAAATAAATAAAAATTTAACATAGTAATAACTTTTAAAAAGGCATTTTGAAATATACATTCTTGAATGTCTTTTCCAGCACAGAGTGAGGAGCTACAATTTTGCTCCATTTTGAATCGAAGTATGTTGCAAAATCCACTTGGAATTTTGGATTATTTCTTCTGTGGATTTCTTGGTTCATGAAACTCTCCTGCTCTTGTCCTGCATGCAGTTTTTATGCTAGGAAGTTATTTTTATCACTACATTTAGCTCTTAGGTCAACACTGGCATTTACCATAAGCACAGCCAGCTTCTGAAGAATAAACAGGGAAGAGACCAAGTGAAGTTCGCAGGAGCAGGGGCAAAAAGAGAGATGTGCATCGATTCAAGCTGATTTCCTTTACTTCCTGTACCCTAAAAGATCTTAGTCCATCTTTAAAGCAAGGCAGGCTTGCGTACATGGCAGCACTTCAGCTCTCGGGGCACCCTGCCAAGCCCGACGCATCAAGGAGAGCTGATGTATGGAACAAAATATGGAATATATAAATACTTTACTGATACCATTTCAATAGCCAATTCAATGTCAAGCATTTCTAGGGGTGGTGTGTTTTCAATTTCCTTTTTTAAATGAAAAAAAAAAAAAGAAAAGAAAGAAGGGGGAAAAAAAGTACGGTATAATACGCTGTGGCATTTATTTTAGTTAGGACAAACAGTTCCAGATGTATAGCCAGGCAGGAAAGATTCTTAAAAGACACTCTACATTGATTGTGCAGCACTCACTACTTCTGTGCCAGCTTGTTAAAAGTACAAATAAAGGCTGCCAAATTATAAAGAGCCCATTGTCTTGTTTCCTCCAAATTCCCAGGAAGAAGCAGCCTTGCATGTGACAGACTGGATTAGGACCTGCCCTCACCACCCAAACTATATATAGAGAGACCTAAATCCGTGGGAATTAACATTAATGATGGTTACCTACAGGGCATCGGACTGATTTTGGTTAATTAGGCAAGTCTTGGTGACGATGAACTGCGAGCTAGAAAGCCAAAGGTGCACCGAAGAGGATAAATGGCAGAGTTCTTCATCCATACTGCTAGCACAGCACAGCCAGGAAAGAACTTGCCTTCCAGATCTGGCCAATCCACAAAGGCAGTGTTTTTGGAGAACCACAGCTCCTGACTCTGCCACTATGCAGACCAAGACAATCATTGAATGGTCTGGGTTGGAAGGGACCTCCAAAGGTCATCCAGTCCAACCCCTGTCAGCAGGGGCATCCTCAGCCAGTCATATTGCCCGGAGCCCTGTAGTGCCTCACCTTGAGTACCTCCAGGGATGCGGCCTCAACTACCTTCCCAGGCAACCTCTCCCAGTGTTCCACCAGCCTCATGGTAAATATTTCCAAGTATCCTCTCTGGTTGAAAAGGAGTCATTTGAGAAGGCACAGTATAATCCTGGTGTAGCTGGTAAATCCTACCCACCATATGCACAGCTGGGGATACCTGGAAGTCCTGTGTTGCAGCTTTATAACATGACATTTGGGTGACCCCACTACAGACCCTCTACCAGCCAAGCATGCCTGGGACTTCTCTGAGGCCAGTCCAGTCTTCATTGCATTTGGCTCTTGGCCCTTTTGACCATTTCTTGATGAATAAACAAGGACCTAAACACAATAGATCTTTTTGTGCTATAAGCAACTGATCCCAAAGAGGCATAATAAAGCCATAACTTTCTGTCAGCACCAGATGCAGCCATGTCATTGGTCTAGAAAGAAAACATCACATAGTGTCCAGTTCTCCAATGGAGAACTTTTACCCCCTAGACTCCCTAGGTGATCTGCAGAAGTGCAGTGTTAGAAAGCAGCTCAGACACTCAGACTCCATCTTCTGTCACAAAAGGATACCCCCACAAGCTTTGTCCAACAGCATGTGGGGTGGGTGATGGACATTAAAGTTTTCAAGAGAACATTTTGTGGCCCCTTTGCATGTCTGGTATGAAGCTCACAAAATGAAGACAACCCTTTCCCAAGAGCAACATCACAGCTTTGCTGCAGTCTTGTCTTGGTTCTCCTTGCAGCGAGCTGAACATCTCCTATCACCAGCTGTTCTTCAGAACAAGTAAAAGCACTCTCAGTTTACCCATTTCTTCTCACTCAACACTCAGACATTCTGTATTCTGGGAGTTCACTAAAGTGACCTCAGGCTAAGTCATTACAGTCCCCTTGAGATGTGCTAACAATGTGAGAATAATGCAATATCCACTCTGTCTCCCAAAAGCTGGAAAGGATTTTTGTGCCTCCTGGGGTCGGTAGGAAGAGCTTGTGGATGATGTCAAGTAAGTGAATGACAGACAATGATTTCCATCATGCTCTTCATCCATAGTGGTACTTTGACTGGTCCTCTCATCTTGACAACGGACCAAAACCACAGAGGCGCTCAGTTCTCTAGAGTGAGAGGTTCTGCTTGGTGAAAAAATGTGCCCCGACCTCATGGCTTCAGCAGCTGAAGGCCAGATAGTTCCACATATTATAAAATAAGCAATAGATGAATTTAGTTTCAGAATTGAGACAAAAATTTGTTATGGCTTGCCTTACCATATAATTTCATTTTAAAAGAGGGGGAAAAAACATCAGGAGAATAACCTCTTTCCTCTCATTGAACAATCTGACATGTTTTGACAGCTTCAGAACTCGCCATACATTTCCTTTCAGTATTTAATAATTAAGAACTGACTCCTGTCAGAATTGCACTTTTTCTTTTTCTTTTTCTTTTTCTTTTTTTAAATACCTCTTTTCTTCTTTCCCCTTCCTGGTTTTGCAAATTTTACCAGATAAAAAGTACTTGAATACAAAACCTGGGAAGAAGAATACATTCTAAATCTAGGTCTACTTCCACCATAATGGCTCATGAAATGCTTTAGCAAGAAGAGAAAAGCAAAGCAAGATCCAAATTGTGGCAGCTGCCCTAAGTTTCCAAAAGCCCTTGGAAAATGCAAGTCTGCAAGTTCCCCTGTCATGGCTGAATACCAGTTGGCCCTCACCAAGGTGAAGACAACGTGGATTTATTCTAAATATCCCACCAAGCATCACAAAAATGCCTCCACGTGTACGTGACTAATGCAGCTCATAAGCAAACAGTCCCATAATCATTATCAAAGTATTCTTTTCCTGTTCACATTGTTCCCTGGATCTTTTCTACTTTGTTTTGTTTACAAGCTACCAAACTAAGAAACATGTGTTTTGAGTGGTTGTCTTTCACATCACAGGAACTGCTATGGCTACTCCAAAACCAACTCACTGAATGTTGAGGCTCAAGTACTGTGTCCTTGAGTCCTGTGTCCAGTTCTGGGCCCCTCAGTTTAGGAAAGATGTTGAGTCGTTGGAAGGTGTCCAGAGAAGGGCAATGAGGCTGGGGAGGGGTCTGGAGCACAGCCCTGTGAGGAGTGGCTGAGGGAGACGGCGGTGTTTAGCCTGGAGAAGAGGAGGCTCAGGGGAGACCTTCTTGCCCTCTACAACTCCCTGAAGGGAGGTTGTAGCCAGGTGGGGGTTGGTCTCTTCTCCCAGGCAAGCAGCACTGGAACAAGAGGACACAGTCTCCAGCTGTGCCAGGGGAGGTTTAGGCTGGATGTTAGGAAGAAATTCTTCACAGAAAGAGAGATTGACCATTGGAATGTGCTGCCCAGGGAGGTGGTGGAGTCACCATCATTGGAAGTGTTCGAAAAGAGACTGGATGCCATGGTTTAGTTGATTAGATGGGGTGATAGGATGGACTTGATGATCTTGAAGGTCTTTTCCAACCTGGTTAATTCTGTAAGTGATGAAGAGGTGCCCAAACACCATCAGCATGAACAACTGAAGAACAACCTGAGCAACTGCTGGCCATATCCACTCCCTAGCCTCCCCTCCAAACTACAGCTGTGACAACCTCTCCACATCAGCCGTCACTCCCTCCACTTCTCCCGTCTTCACAAAGGAATAAGATCTGTTTTCAGATGCAGCTTCCCAAAGGCTCCCTGACCAGCAACTGGTTTCCTTTGTTTAATCATCTTCTCTGTAAGACCTACCCTTGTCAGGACTGTATGTTATTTGGCAAACTACACATAAATTTTGACTAATATGTAAAGAAACTCAAATGCCATCAACATTGAATGGGTACTACTTGTACCCTCAACCACACACAGCACACATCCCTCCCCAGCAGCAGTAATAACCTTTTCACAAAATCACACAATGTTAGGGGTTGGAAGTGACCTCAAAAGATCATTCAGTCCAAGCCCCCTGCTAGAGTAGGACCACCTAGAGCAGGTCACACAGGAACCCATCCAGGCAGGTTTTGAATGTCTCCAGAGAAGGAGTCTCCACAACCTCTCTGGGCACCCTGCTCCAGGGCTCTGTCACCCTCACAGTTAAAAAGTTTATCCTTATGTTCCCATGGAACCTCCTCTGCTCCAGCTTGCACCCGCTGCCCCTTGTCCTATCACTGGACATCACTGCCAAGAGCCTGGCTCCCTCCTCCCAACACTTGCCCTTCATGTATTTATATGAGGTCACCTCTCAGTCTCTTCTCCGAGCTGAAGAGCCCCAGCTCCCTCAGCCTTTCCTCATAAGGGAGATGTTCCACTCCCAACACCAATTAAAATTTTCAAACTTGCTTTCCAGAGGGATATTTATTATTTTAATCCAGTCTCTGCGGTCTTAAATTAACAGTAAACAGTTTGTTACACCTAGAAGTCTGAAGCAAAATAAGTCAGAACTCCTTTATTATTAATGTGCTTACACAAAGCATAAAGCATAGCTGTACCCATTTTAGAGAAGTCCTAATAAAGTGCTGATGCCACTGTTCCATTAGGTGTAACTAGATCTAAAGTCTCCAAAACAGACAAATGAAATAATCCAAACTAACTTATTTAGATTCAGGGCAACTTTAGATATAAATTACTCTGCCAGCAAAGAAGTTATTACGGCCGTATGTTTAAAAGGCATCGCCTGTATTTATAAAGCACACCAGAAGTCTTTTAGGCCCAAAAAGAATCAAACATGGGTGTAGGAGGTGATATTTTCCATGGTTATGCGTCTGAAAAGATGACATGGAGACTAACAAGAAGTTAATGGATACGTTATCTTGCTTTGCTTGTTTTAAAACTGTGGAATTTGTCATGGGCGAGTCAGGATCCACCAAGGTGTGGAGTGCGATTGGCCGGTCTGGGACAAGACTGCTCCTCACCCTGTGGACTGAGCTCCCCAACTCCCTGCTCTGTCAGATTGTGCCATTTTACCCACCCAAGAACCCAATTCTTCCCAGTGGTATTTCAAACTATGAAAAGTCTGATGCAAGGGCCTGGAGAACAGGACTCGCCCATAAGCCAGAAAGCACTGGTAGCCAAACTCCTCCTCCAGCAAGGACCCAGTCTGGTTTGAGGCAGGCTGTTAATTTCTGCTAAATTAGCACACTAGACTCTCCAGGTAACCAGCCAAAAGAAGAGTTGTAGCCTCAAATTTATTAACTCCTGTGGATGATATAAATATTCCTGTATAGCTCTAGGTCCTTTGCCTCACGGGAAGCAGAGCCAGTGCAAGCGTTCCAGCAGCCTGGCTGGTGTACACGAGAGCTGATGATCCTCAGCCATCATGCACACTAACTCCTTGGTTTCTACTCAGCCAGCTAGGACAGGTGTTCATCCACCAATGAAAAATACAGCAGGAAGCATCTTTCCCCCCAAACCCTTGCTCAGGTGCTGCCACTGAGATGTACTGCCACTGAAAATAGAGCCTTTTCCCTATCTCAGTAGAATAGACTGAGAATCTTCAGGTACTGCAATTTGTTACCCTAATCAGTACCTCAGCATTTGTGGAAACACATACTTTGTAAGACTATCATTTCACATCATCAGATGATGCTGTTAAAGATGTCTTGTGTTTACATGACTGACTGTCTAGGCAGAGTGTGAGAAAATACTCATTATGAGCTATACAAGCCAGCTCCTTCTCAAAGCTTCATGTCATACCAACTGTCTTTTATTTTGGGCACTGGATCACACCTGACAGCAGCAGTGGGGAGGTGGGAGGGAGGAAGAGAGTCTCAGAAACTTCAGATGAAATTTAGATTGGTTACAAAGCCTGTAGTGACAGGACGAGGGGCAGTGGCTTCAAAGCAGAGCAGATTAGATTGGATGTTGCACCATGAGGGTGGAGGAATACCAGAAAAGGTTGCCCAGGGAAGTAGTTGAGGCCCCATCCCTGGAGATATTCAAGGTAATGGTTGACAGGGCTCTGGGCAACCTGATCTAGTTGAGGATGTCCCTGCTTATTGCAGGAGGGGTTTGGACTAGATGACCCTTCCAACCTAGACCATTCTATGATTCTACCTCAAACACTTTCTTAGATGAGGCAACCTAACTTGTTGATGAACAAACTCACAAGAGAAACAAATGCTGCCATTAGCAAAACCAAAAGCACATTTCCTATCAATTGCCTGGCTGGGTACATCACATGCATATATGAAATAATATAAGCATTTAAAGGAAGAGGGAAAGGAAGAAACTTGTAAAACCCGACTAACAAATGCAAAACCAGATTAAACTCTCCTTCTGAAGCCAGTGCATTCACATGAAGTCACACTGGCACAGAAATCAGGGGATCTCATCAGGAAAAGAGGAACTGGGTTAGCCTTGTACACCCCAGAAACACTCAGGAATATCTGCTTAGCTATAGCTGCAGAGAACAGCTGTAGGTAAAGTAATGAGACCACTCACAGGGCACACAATTACACCCAACATTTCTAAACCTTAAAGCATCGCAGCAGTCTTAGTCTTGCACAATTAAACTTACAACTTCCCCTTTTTTTCAGAGTCTGCTCTCTTTGTTCTGAATCTGAAATATCAGAGCTCAACAAACAAACACAATCCTAGAGCTGAAACCTGGATTGAAGGGCGGGGGGGGGGGGGGGGGGGGGGGGGGGGGGGGAATCGGCAATTACAGAATCCGCACAAAAACACGAGCAAAATATTACAACAATGTGAAAGTGTCATAGCAGGGCCGTGCTTGCCACTTCTCCAAAACAGGCTTCATTTCACACCCAGGAGATTCAAATTAATAGCACTGGGTTTTGTTGCCCAACAAATACATTGTAAAAGTAAAAAAAAAAATAATAAATGTTATTTATAGAACCTCATTTTCATCAAGCCAGCTAAAGCCACTGCTCCAACACAGCAATTTAACATTGACCTTTGTGGATCAGTGCACGGCTGACTTCTATAACTGTGCATGTATGTGTGCTATCTGCATGCACATGCACTCATACACGTATTTAATCAAGTTTTACTTAGTTGATTTTGGACATAAAAATGCTTACTGGGGGTTGGTGGTTTTTTTTTCCTTTACATTCTGCTTTAGAAAACTGTAGGAGAGAGTCTTCATTTACACTGCAAGGAGTGTTAAATGGAGGGGAAACTACAGGGCAAGAAGTCAGACACCAGAGAGAAACCACTCAATGCTACAAGTGCAACAGAAATATTGACAAAGTAAAGAAGTCTGATGTGTTTGAACTCAGAATGTTCAACGTGGATGCACTTAACCCTTGGCAATATGGTAAGTTTTCTTGTACACCAAAAGAATCTCATGTACATTAAAAGAATCTAATGGAAAGATTTAACTCTTTCTGTACTGTGGAAACAGCCTACATTTGGTTTTATGTCTGACTTTATATATATTTATACATATACATATATATATATCTTCACTGAGAAGTGGATTAATAGAAGATTAATGGTGCTGGTCTCATCTCGCAGGTAATGAGCAATAGAACAGGAATGAATGGCCTCAAACTGCAACAGAGTAGGTTTAGACTGGAAAATCTCACAGAAAGAGTAGTCAGATATTGGAATAGGCTGCCCAGGCAGGTAGGTTGAGTCGCCATCCCTTGAAGTGTTTAAAAGTCATTTAGATGCAGTGCCTGGGGATATGATTTAGGGGTAAGCTTTGCAGAGTGGGGTTAATGGTTGGCCTTGATGATCCCAGGGGTCTTCTCCAACCTGAATGATTCTGTGATTCTAAGAGTAGCTGAGAAAAGAAGAACATCGAGCAGGACAGAAACTCTGTGGAGGGGCAAAGGGCGGTTCAGGGGACAGCAAGGCAGATTCTTCCCCTGGAGTGGTGATGGCGCTACAATGCACCTTTAATGTTTGGTGGTGGCACCAGCATGCGGGACACAAGGTCAGGAACACCATTGCTGGCAATTGTTTCAGGCAGCTGAGGACCACCAGGAACACCATTGCTGGCAATTGTTTCAGGCAGCTGAGGACCACCAGAGGGAGCAGATCCTCTGGAGCAGGAAAAAGCTCCCATTACATGCTGTCGACACCAAAATCAGTGGTAAAGTCCAAGGGAGCTGCTTTAAGACAAGTTCTTCCCCACATCAGAAGTCAACCTCAAACTCAGCCATACGATACAGAAAGAAAGGCTTAAGATGCTTTATGTGTGCATCAGTGCATACTGGGCTGTTTTCACAGTATCAAACATAGGGATTTCCCTCTGAATTTTGGCTATAAACATTCCTCCCTCAGAAGAATAACTAGGCAGTACTGGCTGCAATAGAAGACCATTTCCAGTGCCTCCTACTGTCACCTAAACAAGTCTGATGTTTTCCCTGCCACTAAGTCACACTCTCCCCACCCTTTCCCTCCACCCCACTACTTCATCCTGGTTTGGAGGTGGATTTCTATACGAAACATTCAAGAAGTGAAATGGCAGCAGGCAGTACATCAGACAGAAGCAATCACACACTGTTATGATAGCCAGCCATAGGAACCCAGATCATGCTCATGTAACTACAGCTACATGACGATGCATGCAGTTGAAAACACCCCACCACATTTATTTCACACTATTGCTTTTTTTCTTTTTTTTTTTTTCCACCACAACATAGAGAACCAAATAAGAAAAAGGAGGGGGGAAAAGAAAGAAAAAAAGAAAAAAAAAGTCTTTTTTTTACATCTATGATCAGTCAGAGAGTCCAAATGGCAAGCAGGACAGAAATAAAGGAAAAATTACTAGGGTGGCTCATATCGATCTTCATAAACATCCATCTGGCACCACATATGTATTAAGGAAGCTAAACCCCAATGGCAGAGTCAATTGAGAAGCACAGAGGGACTGCACTGAGCTCTCCTGTGAAGATGTTTCTTTAGGGTCTCCACGTGTAATAGAAGAGGTACAAGAGATCAGTGGTTGTCTGGCAGGATTTAAACTGCGTGGTTATGACGAACTGCTGAACTGCACGCAACGACTGTTTGAGGCAAATTCCAAAATGATCTAAGGAAAAAAAGAAAACCAGAAATACCTGGATGAAATACTAAACAGTCAACAAGAGGAATTGGCCCTAAATGAGTTCCAATCCATTATCTTTTTCATGATTATGGGAACAAAGCCAGTATCTGCAGTAACTGTGCATACAGATGATCTATTAAAACCTTAACAGGTCATTTTCAAAGGTGATTATGGGCCCTGACTTACAGAGCTATGTGGTTTCCCACACCATTCTTTTCAATGGCAACACTCTGCACAAAATTAGGACAAAATGTGTTTTCTGCAAGACTAAATGGAAGTAAAACTTCAGAAACTGAAACAATGGCTTCAGAAGACGGGAGGTGGCAAACACTGATGGATCAAATGCAGTCAGTCTCATAACTGAAACATTAAAAACTTTGCTTCTGCCTGGGCTGTGGCGTCGGGAGAATGGAAGGAAGAGGAAGCAGTAATTGTATGTCAGAGTTCCTAGAATGCCACATGCCATAAGTAAATGATGGTGAGTGTAACACCAGTACTGGAACCAGTCTTGTTTAACACCTCTGTCGGTGTCATAGACAATGGCACTGAGCGCACCCTCAGCAGGTTTGCTGATGACACCAAACTGTGTAGGGCAGCTGACAGCTGGAGGGAAGGGATGCATCCAGAGGGACCTTGACAAGCTGAAGAGGTGAGCCCATGACAACCTCATGAGCTCAAGACAACCTCAAGACCAAGTGCAAGGTCCTGCATCTGTGCTGGGGCAATCCCAGGCACCAACATAGGCTGGGCAGCGACTGTCTTGAGAGCAGCCCTGAGGAGAGGGACTTGGTTGTGCTGATGGATGAGAAGCTCAACAGGAGCCAGCAGTGAGCACTTGCAGCCCAGAAAGCCAAGCAGAGCCTGGGCTGCATCAGGAGAAGCACAACCGGCAGGTTGAGGAAGAAGTTTCTCCCCCAGTAGAGGGAGAATCTCTGCTCTGGTGAGACCCCACCTGGAGCACTGTGTCCAGTTTTGGAGCCCCTGTTAAAGGAAGGATCTGGAGGTGTTAGAAGGTGTCCAGAGAAGGCCCACAAGGATGATTAGAAGGCTGGAGCACCTCCCCTATGAGGACAGACTGAGGGAGTTGGGGCTATCCAGTCTGGAGAAGAGAAGGCTCCAAGGAGACCTAATAACAAGCACAGTAGGTTATCAGAGTGGACATCTGCTATAGATCAAAGTATGAACAGCAGAAACGTGGGTAGATAAAGATGCCTCCACCAACTCTTGAAGAGTGCTTGCGACAAGAGGATGCTTTTCATCATGACAGCTTATTGGCCCCGTTTCTTAATGAGTAGCTGTTCATGCTCTTGCTGTAAGTGAATATGCAGCAGGTTTTGCAGTAGAAAATATAATAAAATTATGCAGAAGCACCATGTAAGGAGAGCAATGAAGAACAGGAGCATCGATGCACAGCTTCCCGAGCTGCTGAGATGGTTATGAAACAGTAGGACATCTAGAAACAGACCCTGGCACTCTCACTGTGGAATGGCTTGGGCACGTTGTAAAGTTCACTGAGCAAAACCAGAATAGGTCCTCTTAAAATGTGCAGGGCAAAAAGGCAAGAGCAAGCACACCAACCTACAGTAACCAAAGAAAACAAAAGACATGCCAGCTTTCATCCTTATCAAACAGCTACACCAGGAACCCAAACTATAAAAATCTTTGATCTTAACTGGAATCGAACACAGATTGCGACAAGTAACAAATAGCTACAATATTGGCATAACTCCAGCTTAAATTCGTCTCAATGGGGAAGAAAGAAAAGGGTGATGGGGAACCAAACTTGGGGAAAAATATCTCTGATTCTGGAAATGTGTATGAGGGAAACAGAACATGGAATTCTGACACTGATTGCTCCTCCTTCACTTTCTCTTCTAGCACAGAGAGAAAAATTAAACCACAAGGAGGTAGCTTTATACCCTTCAGTCTGGACAGGGATCTTGGGAATCTCTCAACACAGCTTCCTTTCCTCCAGCAACCCCAGATCCTAACAACAGTGGGGATGAGGGCCACAAAGGTGATCCAAAGGCTGGAACACCTCTGCTGTGAGGATAGGCTGGGGAAGCTGGTGCTGTTCAGCCTAGAGAAGAGAAGGCTCCAGGAGGACCTTGGAGCTGCTTTCCAATACCTGAAGGGATCCTACAGGAAGGCTGCAGAGGGACTTTTCATAAGGAAGTCCAGCAATAGGACAAGGGGGATGATTTTAAGCTGAAGGAAAGTAGGGTTAGACTGGATCTTAGGAAAAAGTTCTTCAGTATGAGAGTGGCAAGGTTCTGGAACAGGTTGCCCAGGGAGGTTGTGGATGCCTCCTGCATGGAGGTGTTCAAGGCCAGGTTGGATGAAGCCTTGGGCAGCTGAGTTGAGAGGCATCCCTGCCCAGATGAGCAGATGATCTCTGAGGTCCCTTTCAACTTAAGCCATTCAATGAGTCTATGAGGAACTGCACGAGCTTGTTGGTTCTGCAGAGAGCCAGCAGCCTTCTCATTTATTATCCCCCCACTTCTTCTGTTTCATATTCTTATTATTTCAAACAACCTAGCTTTTTTCCTTTACCATCACAAGCACAGATTTTAAACACATGCTCTGCATCATCTGACATCATACCGGAACAGCTCCCCAAAACACTAAACTTCACATGTGATTATTTATCTAAAAGCTGTGTGTATTTTGCTGGGCTGTATCTACTGTTAGCTGAACTCCCCAGCCTTCACCCTGTCATCTCAAAGAAGCTGATGCAAGAGAGTCCCAAGCAGAGTTTACTGTCGGTCTGCAATGAAAGCAAAATTACAAATCTCCGAGCCGAAAGCCAGCTGCTTCATTCTTAACTCTGGCTTCCCCCACCTTCCCCCTTTCCTTCTGCATTCTAGCTTGGGTACAGATGTAATAACTGTGGCTCTTCTCACAAGCTGTGCAGATGTTAACAGTTCTGTAGGACATCAGAAACATTTTAAGAATCTTGTAAGTGCTGACTAAACTTGCTTGAATTACCCACACTACCTCCTCCACATTCCTATTCAGTTCCATTAGCCTTCCTGAATATATTAAGGGGAAAAAAATAATAACAAGCATCTAAGCCAAGACATTAATACCTAGGCCTAAATGCACTATCAATAAACAAGGAATTGGACAACAGATACTCAAGATAGGGAACCAAAAGAAGTCAATTTATTCTTGGTGAAGATGACTAATGCATTTTTCATTTCTTATCAAGGCAAGAGTGGCTAAATGACTGCCTGAAAATATTTATTTACCAAAGTCACCCTGGATGTAGTTGAAAGAATGGATCAGCACTGCTGCTGGATTAATACTAAATTAGAGTGAAGGAGTTCAAAGTGTTACCTAGGACATTTTTATTGAAGTTCTATTAGCATGACAGTCATATGCATTAAAGATTAAGCTAAAGCCTCAAATCACAGTCAGCTCCGAGCAGAAGCAAGAGTCCAGCTGTGCAGGTAGAGGACTAGACACCAAATGCATTCATTAAGCAGTTCTGTACTGGAAATACTCTTTTCATTTCCTTCCCTCTTCAAGCAGCAAGTTTACTCTCCATTTTTGGGGGGGATAGGATGTTCAAAACACACAAAGCAGTTCAGAAGCACAGTCACCAACAAAGGCAAGTGTGACTAGCACTCATGTATTCCTCCAGACACTTGAAAATCCCACATCAAATACCCTCCCCTGGGTGTAAATTTCACACTTTCAAAACCCACTGGAAGGAGGGCTGCAGAGTGATTCACAACACCGAGCCATAAAAGGATCACAATCTTTGACAGGTTCAGAAACAAAACGTGCAGCTGAGTTTCTACAGTGCAGTTTTGGGATTACCTCCAGCAAAGTGTTAATCTCAGCAGAGTTTCAAAGGGGACAGGACAGGGAGGAATAATCTGAACGGATCAGTACATTTCCTGCAAAGGATCAATAAAAGGAGCTCACTCCTGCAAAGGCACACACACCTGCTCAACTTCAGATACTTACCCAAGTATGGCAGCACACTTGAAGTTAAAATCAACTCTTTGAAGACCCAGGGCCCAAATAATTTACCGTGAAATGTGGAATTCAGAGTATTGTTTGTTCTTTAATTTAGCAATAGAGGAAACCTGAATGCAAAGCAGAACTGCAGCACGCCGGATTTTAAACTGCTTCACCACACTGCTTTTGGAGTAATTCCATCATCAACATGTCATAAAGAGGACATTTAAGCACTTAGAGATAAGCAGAAAGACAATAGCCTATAACCTTAAAAAGAAGTTAATGTAATATTAACAGAAGCTATGTAATTAGCTAGTCCAAAACCTCAACCCATCCTTTAGGCTTCCCTGAGTGTAATAAATTGGAAGGAGAGAGAAGGAGGAACTAAAAAAAAAAAAAAAAATCAAATAAAATAGAAAAGAAATAAAAAAGGAGAAAAAATAAAATGAGAGGGGGAAAGAGAAGCCACAGGAGCCTAAGTCCCTCTCTGCTGTTATTCCTCCAGGAGCGGAAATGCCCCGTTCAGTCACAGCTTAGGAGGCATAAACATCATTGAAATTCAGAGGCAGCTCCCAGAAAGAGGACGCCTCAATTGGTATGCAAGTGGTGTTTTCTCGCCCTGAATACATTATGAACTTGCAGCATGCTAATATGCCATGCTATCATAAGCACCAGATGGAACAGTAGGCAGTATATGTCCCATCAAACCTCAGGAAGATGTATTAATGTTCCTGCTCTTTTTTTTTTTTTCCCTTCCCTTCCCTCCCCTACCCCCTACTACAACCCTTCAGCTGTGTCCCTAGACTGGCACATTTCTCAGCATCAGTCACCTGCTCCTGGAGCAGAGTTCTCCAGGGTTGCCTCATCTTCACCAGGTGGTGCCAAGGATCTTTTCAATCTTTTTTATCACAGAAGGTGAAGGCCACAAGACACGTCAGGCTGTGCTTACTGAAGGGTACCGAGTACAAAAGATAACATCATGAGATAACTGATGGATGAAGAAAGACTTCGGGTTTAAAGCTAGCACAATTGTTTTAAATTCTGTATAAATAGCATGGCACAAATTTCCCCCTCAGTACCACTGGTCAGGGAAGGACTGTGGGGGGGGGAGGGGTAGCAACCAAGGGTAGAGATCGTTTTTTTGTAACCAAACAGCACGGAGGAAACTGCATTAAAGATGTTTGAACTGAATTCCCTTTTTTTTCAGCTGGAAACCTTTTCAGAGAAGATGTACAACATTCAGCTTTAAATCAGGCTATGGAAATGGCACAGAGGCAAATTAGTTTACAGGACTGTGGATTTATGAATTTCCCCACCCCCACCACCCCCTTACTGGAGACACGACATTCTTTGTCTTTTATGAGTAAAGAATTGCTAGGACCTGGATGTATCATTCTAAAGAAGTGTAGCATTTTAATACTGCTTTGCATCACAAATTACTTCAATCCCAAGCAGGTTTTATATGACTGAAGAGAAATGTAATCTAGTATCTGGTTTGGAGCAATCCCAAGCATCCATATAGGCTGGGCAGGGTCTGTCTGGAGAGCAGCCCTAAAGAAAAGGCCTTGGGGGTGCTGGTGGATGAGAAGCTCAACAGGAGCCAGCAGGGAGCACTTGCAGTCCAGAAAGCCAACCAGTGCCTGGGCTGCAGCAAGGGAAGCATAGCCAGCAGGGCCAGGGAGGGGATTCTCCTCCTCTGCTCCACTCTGCTGAGACCACAGCTGGAGCTCTGTGTCCAGTTCTGGAGCCTCTATTACAAGAAAGTTCTGGAGGTGCTGGAAGGTGTCCAGAGAAGGGCCACAAAGATGATCAGAGGCCTGGAGCTCCTCTGCTACAGAGGACAAGCTGAGAGAGTTGGGGTTGTTCAGTCTGGAGAAGAGAAGGCTCTGAGGAGACGTTATTACGGCCTTCCAGTATCCTAAGGGGGCTACAAGAAAGCTGGGGAGGGACTTTTGAGGGTGTCAGGGAGTGACAGGACTGGGGGGAATGGAATGAAACTAGAAATGGGTAGATTCAGATTGGATGTTAGGAAGAAATTCTTCACCTCATATGAGGGTGGTGAGAGCCTGGCACAGGTTGCCCAGGGAGGTGGTGGAAACCCCTGCCTGGAGGTGTTTGCAGCCAGGCTGGATGTGGCTGTGAGCAACCTGCTGTAGTGTGAGGTGTCCCTGCCCATGGCAGGGGGTTTGGAACTGGCTGATCCTCGAGGTCCCTTCCAACCCTAACAATTCTATGATTCTGTATGGAAGTATGGATATACACAGACAAAACTCAAACACAATTTTTTCCTGTCTGTTGATAGAAATATGCCTGCTACTGAAATACAGAGTTTGCAAGAAAATTATTTTCCCCCTCTACTGTGCCCTCAAAACATAAAATATGGTCCTGAAGTCTGAAAATTAACACACTGTGTGTTCAAAGCTCGAGTAAGAAACACCTGAGATGACTGAAGCAAATCAGCCTTTCATATTTGAAGTTTCCAATGCATTTTTAAACACGTTTGTTTTGCAGAAAGAAATCACATCAGTAAACATTTTGCTAACTTCTGATATTTTAGAAACCACATGCTGATTTACAAACAGCTCTCACTGTGCATGTAAATCTATTGTTTTCCTAACAACATTAGCCTTCTCATAAACACTGCCTAATTCTGCAAGATGCTGAGGATTCACAACTCACAGCAACTTTACTGGGAATTCACACTGCTCCAAGCCTCACAACAGCTAGGGTCATCAGTGAGCTGTTGCATGCATAAGGATTTTTCCAGGTATTAAAGGTCTGGTTGACAGGGATTTTCCCCTACTCATCTAATCCCAACTAAAATTTCTTTCAAACAAAGCACTTTACAACTGTTACTCCGGCAGTATTCTGGCATCCCGATAGACTCTAATCCTGGCCTGCATCAGGAACAGTGTGGCCAGCAGGAGCAGAGAAGTCATTGTGCCCTGCACTCAGCACTGGTTAGGCCACACCTTGAGTACTGTGTCCAGTTCTGGGCCCCTCAATTTAAGAAGGGCATTGAGTCACTTGAATGTCTCCAGAGAAGGGCAACGAAACTGGTGAGGGGGCTGGAGCACAGCCCTCTGAGGAGAGGCTGAGGGAGCTGGGCTTGCTTAGCCTGGAGAAGAGGAGGCTCAGGGGAGTACCTTCTTGCTCTCTACAACTCCCTGAAGGGAGGTTGTAGCCAGGTGGGGGTTGGTCTCTTCTCCCAGGCAGCCAGCACCAGAACAAGAGGACACAGTCTCAAGCTGCACCAAGGGAGGTTTAGGCTGGAAGTGAGGAGAAAGTTCTTCCCAGAGAGAGCTGTCAGCCATTGGAATGTGCTGCCCAGGGAGGTGGTGGAGTCACCATCCCTGGAGGTGTTCAAGTGAGGATTGGACGTGGCACTTGGAGCCATGGTTTAGTAGTCATGAGGTGTTGGGTGATAGGTTGGACTTGATGATCTCTGAGGTCTTTTCCAACCTTGTTGATTCTATGATTCTATGACAATGCAAGGATGTCTCAGGGACTGAGTGAGAAATCACTTCCCTTTTTTTTTTTCCCCCTTCTTCTCTTCCCACTGAATATTGGGGGCCCCGTTTTGTTTCTAAATATATAGCCTATCAGGGTAATTTGCTAGATTATGATTTGCATTGTGCAAATAAGTCTATTTAAGTCCATTATCCTGCATTATAAAATAATTTCTGACACCTTAACAGCTCTCAGTTTAATTACAACACACTGAAACAGTACAGGAGACTCCCAAGGGAACCTGTTTGGATCAGATGATGATGATATATGCTAGCTGCTGATCATCTTTCACCATCAGATCCACAGTCAACTATTTTAAAGAACAGTATCGTAACATCTGCAGCATCATATTGTTTTGTGGCTAAAAGCCCTCCCAAACTCAGCCATTGTATGAAACAATGTGCAACATATCCCAGCCTTGTAAGCAGAAATACTTAGACCCCAACAGCTTTACTGTAATGACCGTGAGAGATTAAAAAAAAAGGGCTTTGATTTTGATTCAGCAAGCATCCATTTCTGCAGCAGAATCCCCACTGGGTAATTCATCAAGGCATCTAGTTTATATCTAGTGTGGCAAGACAGCGAGAACACTTAGAGGCTCCAAAAAGAAAAACATTTGTGACAAAACTGAGGAGCATTCCTGGTGGATCAGTAACAAGGCACTCATTCTTTCAAGATTGTCTTGAACCAATGCCCCAGACAAAGCCATGCAATCAGATTTGCTTCATGACACTGCTTTTAGAGTAATTCCATCAAAATGTCATGAAGAGGACTTAGGACAAAATCAAGGCACGGTGATTTTCTGTATTCCTTCAGCAGCATCCATAAAGCTCTCTCTGAGAGAGTTTAGAAGTTAACTAAGGAAAGTGGGCTCTGTGTGACTCTGTGGAGGGATGCAGGTTGATACCTGAAATGTAGGTAGCATCTTTAGAGCTTTTACAGAGATCACTTTGAAGCAAAAGCTTTCAGGCAGCATAAACTAAAGAACTTCGGTTTTGCTAGTCTCCAGAGATTAAATATCACTGTTTTCCTTCCTGAAAATTAAAGGAGCTGGAAATTACTACTTTGCTATCTGGCATGTCAAAAGAACAAGCCCAGATGGTCAGCTGAGGAGCAACCAGGCAAATCCAACATTTAGCCCAAGATGTGGTTTGCCTACGCAAAGGAGTCTGAAGAAGACAAAGAGAGGTTGTAACCCCAGCTCTCCCTCAAACGGCAGAGAACTTGCTCTACACACTCCCAAGCCTCTGCTTTCATACCATGCTCTCAATGAAAGTTTCATGCACAGATTCATCTCCTGTACAGCAGTCTTGCTGATTAAATATAGAAAACTCAAACACAGATTTGATTTTACAACGAGAGAGATGTAAGCAAATTAGCAAAATGAGTACTCTTCAAAATACTTTTAAATTTTAACAGGAGAGACACTCCCAGAGAGGCCACTCTCTCACTTCTCCATTTGCAAGGGGACAATAAGGTGCTCATACTAACTATGAGGAACTCAGAGAAGTAAAGCATCCACTCAGTACTGCATGTCCCCTTTAGAAACTGCAAATGATTTTGCTTTTCTTCCTGAAGATGCAAGGCAGTCTAGTGGCAATCTCATTCCATTGTAAAATAATCGAATACTGACCTCAATGAAACAATGCACACTACTTTCAAGCTCCAAGATGAGTAAGATTCACAGAAGCTCTCTCTTTCAGGACCCAAGAGCAAAGAGGTCCTACAGTGCCATGGAAGGACGAACTCAACTATTGTGGACCATTTGAATTCCGGAAACTGAGTTTTCTTACTGTCCTCCCTCTGCCAGTGGAGAAATGAAAACTAAAACCACCCAAGATCAAAGAATGGCAAACTGTTGTGCACCAGTTTCTGAGAAGAAAAACAAAAACTTTCAAAGCTGTTCCCTGACAGTGCCATGCCATCTGCCCATACTGGCTACCCAATTATACCCTTTAACAAATCCAACCAAAGTGGAACATGTCTCATGAGGAAAGGCTGAAGGAGCTGGATCTCTTCAGCCTGGAGCAGAGGAGCCTGAGGGGTGACCTCATTCATGTTTATAAAAATGTGCAGGGCAGTGTCAGGAGCATAGAGCCAGGCTCTGCTCAGTGATGTCCAGTGAGAGTACAAGGGGTGCAAGCTGGAGCAGAGAAGGTTCCACATGAACATAAGGAAAAATGTTTTCACTGTGAGGGTGACAGAGCTCTGGAGCAGGCTGCCCAGAGATACTGAGTCTCCTTCACTGAGGACATTCAAAACCCACCTGGACGTGTTCCTGTGTGACCTGCTCTAGATGGTCCTGCTCTGGCAGGGGGTTGGACTGGATGATCTTTTGAGGTCCCTTCCAACCCCTAACACTCTGTGAAAGTCACTTTAAAGAGCATCTTTCAGCTTTCATTGTTATGTTAGTAACTCTCCAAGCCCCTAAGGTTCACTCAGTCAATTTTGGTGTGTACTTCCAAAGCCAAGACAATCCAATTCTTTCTCAAGAGAGCAAGTTTAGACCATCCTGGGTTTCTATTGAAGATTATTTTTGCACATTGTAGTGTTTATAGCTTAAAAAGTCAGAAGAAAAGGAACTAGAAGAAACAGTGATGCTGTCCACAGAAAATGACCTTCTGAACTTTGGTTGGCAAACTTTCTCCTAAGCGGAATACACATCAGTGCGTGCAAAGCTAGCAGATATAATTGTGCAATCAACAATTATGCAGTGAAATGGACTGGAAAAATAAAATTAAAACAATAAATGTTAATTTGTATTTGCCAGCCACGAATGATGTGGCTGGTGCCCTGCAGGGTGCAAAATCCTTTCCAAACCCCACAGTCTCTTAAAATTCAAGGAACGATAATGGGAAGCCACATATAGGAAAGTCTTGGATTGCAGAACAGCTACAATGAACATTCAAGGCTGTGTCCCTGGCTTCAAAGGGCCACCAGAATACATTTGGAATGCAGAGTTTAGGAGCAAGAATCAAACTGTGGCTGTATTTTCATACAATGCGAGTGCACACATTTCCAAACTGTAATCTTGTGGCAGGAAGACTATTTGAGTCATGGGGGTTTGCATGACTCACAAAACACTTATTAAGGAGAGATCTGAAAGAAGGAAGAGGAAAGGCCCTCTAACACTAAACAAGGAGATTACTCCTTTAGCAGGATGTGGTTTCGAAACAGGAGCACAATAAGACAGTGAAATCAGCATCACTAGAAGAATCGGAGAGAAAGGGTAAACTACAAGAACCTGCCATGAAGATGCGGAGCAGGGCTGCCAAGACTTGGAGAAGTCGACCTATAAGCACATAAAGCAAATGCCAATAAAGCATTAGGAGAGAAAGGGTGCCAAGTGAAACTTTAGAGATGATTTCTGAATGACTTAAAGAAGACAGAATAGTGCATTAACCAACCCCTAGAAGGGGAAAAGATGTAATAATAAGGTGGAAAGGGCAGTGGAATTGCCTGCTCTGGAAGGAGAGGTGGACTAGATGATCTCCAGAAGTCCCTTCCAACTCTTACCATTCCGTGACTGTGATTTCGAAAAGCGAAACATATTCCTGCTTCTTGAATCATCATTTCAAACACTGCAGCAGCTACATGTGCAAATCCCTCTTCCACAAATCTCAATTCGTAACAGCAAACCACTTCTTTTAACTAAGAATGATACAGGTCTGACCCTATACCAGATGTGCATGAACTTGCAGTATGCTTGAAGGGTTACCAAGACACATTTCTCTTCCTTACTCCTCAGCCTTTCTCCAAAAGGTAATCAATAAAGACTCCTTTTGTTCTTCTGTTTTCACATTTCTTTTGGTCTTCATCAGCTCAGCACTGCCAATTTGCAGAAATGCTTCAGAGCATGCTACAGTCTGCTTCCAAAGGGATGTCCATAATGAAAGAGAACCATATGAGCAGTACTCCTAATAACTGTGTCCACTGCTGATGGCATTTCCTTTTAAACTTCAGAAAGATTTCCTGCCACCTTTGCCTTTACACTTTCTGCCCACTTAAAAGCATGGCTGAGTTGCAGGCACTGTTCCAGAACATCCATTCCCATTAATACCAAAATAGCTAGCTGGATTAACCTAAATTAATTCAGATGTGTGGGTCCTACCAGGCAGTTAGTCCTCACGGAAATGTCACAAGATTGTCAGATCCCCAGAGTAAGAGGGAAAAAATGCACAACCCATTATGCAACACCATGGAAAAGCTCAAGTAAGGCTGTAGCTTCCTGGCATAGTAATTTAGGCAGAAGACACTCAGAAGCTGGACCAGCTCTGTCTCTTTTGACACTGCATCCTTAAACCAGCCACCAGATGGTGTGCTGCAGTACAGGGACAAAACCAAGAGGTCTGTGAAAACTCAGCTGAAGCATCTCCTTCTCAAATCCCAAGGTCTCCAGCAACTTCTTGTCTCAAGCTCTCCTGCAATTAGTGTTCACAACAAGGCTATTTCTCCATGCTCTGCCTACAATTGGCAGTAAAGAAGAAATTACTAGTAAGGGGGGGGGGGGGGGGGGGGGGGGTGGGGGTGGTAATAAAAAGCCCCAACAGCACAGGGAAATAAATTCAGCTTCAGTATGTGCAAGCAGGGCTCCACGAGTTACTGTGGGAAGGAGTTGCAGCCCATTCAGCCAACACTGAGCCTGATAACTCAGCTCTTCCACCAGCATATAAAGACAAAGTTCATTCTGCAAGTTACAGATCAAGTAACGGTTTCAGATCAATGAATAAGTGGCTTGAGGTGCCCAGAAGCTCAGCACTGCTGAAATTTCCTTCTGACACACAACAGAAAAATCCAGGGCCATGTCCTGCCCTCACCTCCTGTACAGCACAGAGGGCTGGAGCACTTCAGGCTGAGTATCCACCCCAGCTAATAGAGTCAGTAAAACAAAGAGTCATCATGCAGACTGAAGTGACAGCAGGAGATCGGATAGTCCATGCTCTGCTGCCTCAACCCATGTGCAGTTAGATCAAGTTGCCAGGGGGTGTCCTATATGGTATAAAGGCAATATCACTACCTCTCTGTACAACCTGTTTCAGTGTTTGACCCCTTAACGGTGAAGATTTTTTTCCCTGGCATCTACTTGGTCCATTACTTGTGTCTCTTGCCTCTCATCCTATCACTATCCACCTCCAAGAAGAGTTTGGCTCCATCCATCATCTCTACACCCTGTAGGCAGCTCATGACAGAAAAGATGATACCAAGTTAGTTATATTTAATCAGCAACTGCCTACAGCTCACCAGCAGGGAAATACTGGAGATAGGATGCTTTACTTCTGCCTTTCAAGAGGCTCAGTAACATAGAATGCACAGCACTACTCCCTCCTCCAGAAAAGATGTCCATATCCTTACAGTTAGAAGACTGGCAAGTAGAACTGGTTTGTGTAAGATGCATCTGGGTGAGACAGAAGAGGTCAACTTTGAGTTTATTCAAGTCTTTAGAGTAGAAGTCTTACTCTGGAAGTGAAGCACATGAATTCAAATCCTCTGTCTCGAGGCTGAGCTCCAGCTCAGGTCTGCAACGTATTCCCTTGGCAGTGGGGAAAGCTACTGCCCAGCAGCAGCTTATTCCAGATGGAGGAACCTCCACTCTTGTCCTGCCTGAGAACTGAGCAAAACAAAACAAAACAAAACAAAACAAAAAAACATTTCAGGAGGCACCAAGGCCTGAGATCAACATCAACAAAGATGAAGTGGCTCCTGCACTGGGCCTGCTCTTTGTCTAGTGACTGCTGCATACAAGAGGCAGAAAGAGCAAATGTATATCACAGAATGCAAGGTGGTGCAGAGACAGCTGAGCTCCTGGAGAGCTGAGCCAGTGAATACAGACAGAATGGTATAGAACGCCAAGGGCTTCATCAGCTTCACAGAGGAACTGTGTGGATGTGGACTTAGCACAGCGAGATGCTGGATGGCATCAGCCTTGCCCAGGGGCCAATATGGCTGGGCTGTGTCTGTGCAGCAGCCAAATCCTGCTCTCCCCTATGGATTTCCCAATTAGTCTCTACTTGCAGCAGCCTCACTGGCTCTGTGCTATGCTGGACACCAGACACACTTCTGGGAAGAAAACGTAAGCCTGCCCTTGTGAGGCGACCAACACTTCTGAATTCACATTTTGATGCCTCAGAAATGATCCGCCAGACCCTACCTCAGACACTGAAATGCTTCACTCCCACAGACACATTGGTGTGAACTCAGTACTGGCCTGTTTAGCTCTGTCCATACTGAGACAGATCTTGGCGTGCACAGGTGCAGCCTGACATGTCTGAAAACTCTAAAGCTGTAACAGGTGATGCATCTGGAATGAGGAGAGAGTTGAGCATGCAGTTTTGTATTTGGAATCCAGCTACTGCTTCAAGGGCAGAAGTTGTCTTGTGTGCTTAGCTTTAGTCTGTGACCTGGTAGTGAGAGATCAGGCTTTGGCTGGCTTGTGTAGAGTTATCCTACACTCAAGCACTTGGAAAGGAAAAATGCAGCAAACCAGAAAGCTGATACAGGTATCCCAGCAGGTACTGAAAAGGACCAGGTATCAGGTCTTCTACTCTACTTCTCTATTTGGACTTTGCTAACTGGCACATCACATCATTTTTGCATTTATTTTTACCCTGAATTGGTATTTATGTCTGTCTTGTTTTGTTTCTAAATCTTACCTACACAGGTTGCATTGTATTGCAAGGTATGATGATCATGCCTTAAGTACACGAGTGTGGAGTCCAAAAATCTTCAAACCAAGCAGTGATCCATGCTAAACACTCTATGCACACCAAGGAAGCTTTAAACAGGAGCAGGGAAGGTTTAGGTTGGACATCAGGAGGAAGTTCTTCACAATGACAGTGGGGAAATACTGAAATAGGTTGCCTAGGAATGTGTTTGAGGCCTCATCCCTGTAGGCGTTCAAGATCAGAATGGATGTGGCCTTGGACAGCCTGACGTAGTTGGAGGTGTCCCTGCTGACTGCAGGGGGTTGGACAAGATGGCCTTTGAGGGTCCCTTCCAACCCAATGCAATGTGTGAGTCTGTGAAGCAGAAGCTCTGGAAAACTGATTTGTTTGTTTCTCTCCAGATAAGAGTCTGAGTTGAAAAACACTAAATCTTCATTCACAGGACAGGAGTGCTTGGGACCCTGCTTAGAGAGATAGATACCCTGCTTAGACAGAGAGAGAGAGAGAGAGAAAGAGAGAAAGAGACATAGATAGAGATAGGGACCCTGCTTAGATAGATAGATAGATAGATAGATAGATAGATAGATAGATAGATGGACCCTGCTTAGATAGAGATATTAAAAAGCTCTCTCTGCAGCATGATCTGCATCCCATGGTGTATTAGTTACTTTCCATGTACACGTAGCACACTGCAGTTCACTGCCCCATAGGTTGCAAACAAGAGCAGCAATGTCATGCAGACTTCAGAATTTATAACTGCCTAAGAGAAGCTGAAATGTTCAAATTTTGCAAAGCAAGTCATCACATCCCAAACCCTATGATATGTCTCTGAAGAACCCAGTGACCCACCCTCCTCGTAGGGAAAGACCTTTTCACTCCTATCTGAATCGTGAAGAAGATCAAGTCATTATATGGGATGATTGGACTAATGATGCAAGGTTAACACTCAGACTTAAGTATTTCCAGACACGTTTTTCCTGTTTGGCAGGAATCTTACTTTGTAAGACACAGAACTGTCCCAATATAACAGCATAGCAACTGCAACTCAAACCAGAACAAGTCATTTAATGGACTGTTAGGAGACTTTTGCTGTGTAACAGCATTTAGAGCCATGTATTTAAAAAACAGGTGGATAATCCAAACCTACAGTTACTAGGACACTAACAGTTACGTCCATGGCAATTTTGTTTCTGTTCTTTAAACAAATCATCACTTGCGAGCACTAATGTTAAAACCAGAAAGCCAGGCTAGTACACGGTGGCTATAAATGCCATATCAATTTTCAGCAGATAATAAAGTCCATGTTTTACAATCAGCAATGCACTGTTTTACTACCCAAAATGTAAGCTAATAATATATAGCTCTGCTAAATGGAAAATGCAGATATGCTGTTAAGGGCCAGGCTGGCTGTGAGATGATGGATCTTTTCTGCTGGGACCTTCCTAAAGCTATGTGCAAATGTTTTGAAAATATCACATGATGCGGCCATGTGTTAAAAATTACAGCCAGTTAAGTTCTCTGCTAAGAAAAATATGTGGACAATTTATGAAATGCACTCCAGGATGGAGATATCTTAAGTAAAACCAGATTCTGAAAACAAACTTTTTTTTTTTACTTTTTTTTTGGGGGAAACATGAACTTTAAAAAAAAAAAAAAAAAAAAAAAAAAAAAAAAAAAGGAGTTGCAGCCACATCTGGAGAGCAGAAGTAAAGAAAGGGTGGTCTGACCTAATACCAGGCCATCTTCTGAAAGAGCAGCATTATTTCTGGGCTACAATGACTGTGATCACTGATTGTCCTTTTAAGGAAACCACGCTGAATACTGCCATGGGCAATAATAAAGCATTTTGTAGGCCAACATCTGTTCTTTGAAAAGTACCATAAAACGACTGATAGATTTGTAATGTTTCGTAAATAAAGCCTGGAATAAACGGTTCTGAAAAAAGAAAAACCAAACCAAAAACAAAAAACCAAAAAGCACACGCCCCCCAACCCCAAACCACGTTCACAGTAATCAGACCAACTGGTGTACATTGGAGTAGATTTGAACTCTGCTCCCCCAGCATCAATTATTTAGAGATAAGCACTTCCTCGAGTTCACCACATAAAATGCCAAAATGGTTAACTTGGTTACTGCGAGCTGCACGTTAAGGGGATTATCTTCCTAGAGACTTTTCTCAGAGTTGCAGCAGAGCCTTAGCAGAGTCCTGAATGGCTTTTACAGCATTTCATTAGCAAGCCCTGCTGCTGTGGCTCTGCCCTGCCAGGGGAGCGAGGAGGTGAGCAGCCAGTCACAATTATAACGGCACCAGCAGTTTGTCTTTGAAGGGCAAATTCAGTTTGCATAAAAGTGTTATCGCTACACATAAACCAGAACCCGTCTTTATTGCTTCCTGTTCTCTCCCTAAAAAAAGGACCTCAGATGTCAGAATCACTAAAGGGATGCTTCTGAAATCAGGACTTCACACATACACAAAAGGCACTGACATAATATCAGATTACATAAAAATACACAGTCTTTTAATCTCCTGTACATAATGTGCTTACTTTTAAAACACGAAATCTGCCCCAGATGGCTAATAATGCCCATTTGAAAAAACCCAGCACCACAATATTAAAAGGGCTAAAATATGCTGTGAACAGATTGAGAGGCAGTTCATCCTAGAGGAGAGTAAAAAAGTGCAGATGGGTGTCAAAAATAGCCAAGTGTCAGATCTGTTCAAGTATCTCCATTCTGGCACATGCTCCCAGTCACAGCTGTTAGTGTATTCTCTGTATCCAAGTGCAAGGTTTTCTAACACTCCGAGCTGACATTAAAACACACTTCTTGCTTGCTACTGCTTCAAGAGAATGCTGGAAATTAAAGATTTATTTAATGGTAAAGCTTAACGACTATCGATAAGGGTACACGTATTTCTGAGCAGCATATGCCATCTTGATTAAAGACGCATGAAATTTTAACCAGCAGGTAGATTAAGTCATTTTCAACGCCAAGGGCTGAAGAGGTTTGCAAAAACCTCCACTCCAGGCATTCTGACACTCTTTGCCAACAGCCCCAAATAACGCACACGGGGATCAAAACCGGTCGGATTGGGTCATTTGGCCACGTTTAAACGGCTCAATACAACAAAGAAACAGCAAACTGCTCAACAAGACAAGTTTCACACAAACACAAGGAAAACGTCGGTGGATTCAAATGATGCAGAATGCAGAGTTTCCCAAATTCATGAATCACCAGGATATTCCTAATGAAGACCACATTCCCAGGAATGTGTACGGCATGCAAATCAAATTTGACGTTTCAAGGGTTAAATTGACCTTTCACAGTCCTCGGTTGCTACCTATGCAAATTAATTTGCCCATATTTCAACCACATAAATCCTCTTAGCTTGGTGCGGCGAGCAAACAGAGCCCACTTTCTTGTGACGACCAGGGGATCAGCGAACATACCAGCAGTGGAGTATGACCCTGTATCAAAATCCTAAAAGGAAAACATTCTTCCAACAACTGGCAATACCTACATGCAACTGTGGCTGCAGCAAACTGGCAGATACTGTTTCAAAACACCATCTGCGAGATGCACAGACTCTCTGTGATCAAGCGTAGCCTCTTCTGCCTGTCCTAACCAAATAATCCGCAAGACCCAGCCAGCTGTAGGATCTCTAACCCTGTCTTTTTTTATCCAGAGACAGGCTGCTATAATCAGGCACATGGCTTTCTTCAGTCCTTACCAATGGGGGGGGGGGGGGGGGAACAAACAAACAAACAACAACAAACAAACCAACAACCACACAAAACACACCAAATTCAATCCACTTGGTAGTAGTGGTCAAGCACCTCACCAAACCCCTCGGACAAATGAGCCTGCATAGAAGCACCGTTTTCACTGGCAAGAAGAATTATCAATTAGACCGGCGAGCCTAAGATCCAAGGATAATATTTTCCTGAGGAAACCAACCTATTAAAATTTCCAGCTCTGCAGCAATTCCTCCAATTCAGCAGATCATTTATTTCTGTTAATTGTTTTGTTTTGAACCAACCTATTTTCAGTGATCTGCGCCTGCTGACAGCTGAGGACCTGTGGTTTAGGACAATGCTGGAAGAATTTGTTTTCTCAATCTCCTTCACTTCTCTAACATAAACAGCTTTTCAGAGAAGATCATTTCAGCTGATGGGCGAAGGCTGTGAATGATCTCCACCGATCAAATGTTTGCAGATTCAAGGCACAGCTGACAGTCACCAAAGCCAGCCCGAAGCCGTATTTCTCTTTGCTACAAGCGATCCCCTGTGCAGGCAGGGACCCGCACCCACAAAGCCGCTGACTTTCTGCTATTTCTATCCCTTTTCAGTGAAACATCCAGTCCTGCTGCAAGTATCATCTCTGGCAGCTCCCTTGCACAAATTCCCCTCCCCCAAACATATACACAACAGAATTAGCATCCACGATCGCTCCATCCCTGTATCAGCTTGCAAATCACCCTCTGCATTAAAAGCGGAAGGAAAAAAAAATACTATATTAAAACAAAAAAGCAAAAACCCAAACAATTAGCATTTCCTCATTTAAAACCGAAAGAGCTGCAATAATTTCAACTCACCAGGCATCCTTGGATAAAATATACCACACTGTAAATGGCTCTCTCCTAAAAGCAAGCTTATTTAGGGCTCAGTGCCTCCTGTTCTGGAATGAACAGAGAGAAGCGAGGAGGGCCATCAGAACTGGCTGTGGCAGCGTAGCTGGAGGCAGGATGCTGGGCGCGTGCGTTTGCCAGGCAAAGACAGATGGAGAGCTGACACTCTGTATTGCACTTGGAGCAGAAATGTGAATGATGACAGGAGCACATGTGGCCTTGAACCCAGCCCTGTCTCTTCAGGCAGAACAATGACAGGGATGTGTGTGCAAATTATCACAACCCCGGCTCCCCTCAGCTGACTCCTTTTACTCTACCTTTCACACCAAATTCCAGATGACCAAAGAATAGAAAGTAAAATGCAGAGTGATAAGCCAAACACTGAATTATTCATTTTTTTCTTTAAAAGTTAACCCTTTCTTCTGCTGACAACAATTACAGAGAAAAAAAGCATTGCTTCAGACCAGCTCTCCTCCCAAAGTGCAAACAAATTAATTCTTTATTTTAACAGCCACAGTTTTGCACTCCATAGGACTACATCTGTTTATTTAGCTGGAAATTCCAAACACACACAAGGATGTACGAGAGAGAGTGTGTGTGTCCGTCCTCCCCGCCCCCCTTCATCCCCTCCCTACACTTTTGTCATTATTATTCTGTTTTACTATAGTAAAGAGTATCAAAATCATTCCCTTTCTCAGATTCTCAGTAGTATGTGTAAAATAGAACACACTTAGAAAGCAGACCACTTTTATTTTACTATAGTGCTTTTAACCCCCTGGGATTCCTGCATTGATATGTTCCAAACATTTGCACAGCTTACTCTCCTTTACCTTGCGTGGTGATCCATGGGGGATGAAAACAGAATCTTCCCTGTAAACCGTTTTCAAAAGCTAAACAATCATGTCCTCCCCATTTCTGGTTTTGCACACCCCTTAAATGTTTATCCTTCACATGAATAACGTATGCCTGGCTAGGTTCAATGCACTCTTCCCTATTAAGCTTTAATGGACACCATGATACATAAAACTACAAGTCTTTGTTATAGTGCTTTATCTAAAGCTGGCTATTTTCTTCTCAGCAGTCCCTCTTTAGTCCTTTGTAAAACATCTTTGCCTCTTAGGAGAAACATACGCCTGACTCGCATGCCTTCTGTGGCTCGCACAGCCTTCCACAAAATTCCAGGCACGAGGGAATATATCTTCCTTTTTTAAAAACTCTCCTCCCATTTAACACTTGCAAAAGCTTCTCCCTTTCCTGACGACCATTTCTCCAGTAATTAGCACCCAGGTCCGGGTTCTGACTTTGCCCTCTGCAGCATACGTTTAAAGCCATATAGAAAGGCAGCAATTCTCAGCCAGACCCTCAGAAGCTGCATTCCTGTCAGCCTAAGACTCATCCTTTTGTACTTATTTATGCATCCCCCTGGTTTTGTGCTGTGCCATCTTCGGCCTCTATTACGCACAAACAACTCTGCTTGCAGGCCTTCCTCTTCCTTCCTCTCGCTGCCACAGAGCCTGATAAAGATCTATTTAGGAAAAGGACACACATGCAGAATTAAGCACAAAATAACAACCCTTCCAATATCCGGACTGGGCTCATGAATATTTCTCACTTAAAGCAGATAAGTCACTTAATTTACTGATATCTCCACAATAACTTTGCAACATTACCCGAGTGTCACCTTTAAGCTTCACTTAAATAGGAAAGAGCCTTCAAACACAGGACTGGCAAATTCAATGCAATCAGAGCAGCAGCAGCAGCAGCAGCAGCAGCTCCCCTCGCCCCAGTAAACACCCCGGCAGGCAGTCACAATCTAACGTCTCTGCTACTTGAGGCAGGTCTTTTCTTCATCTGTGGCAGATAGCTGCTGTAATGAAGTTCTCTCTAATGGATTTTTGAGTGTCAGAGAGCTCAAGAAAAACACCGAAACATGAAAACGTTTTCCTGACAGACTTGCTTTCATGGAGGGGGGAAAAGCACAGGGGGAAAGGGAGAAGAAGCAAGGAAAAAGGAGGACGAGCAAAGCCTGCGCCACTGAGGCCTTGAAAGAATTTACCATTCTCTTTGTTTTATTATTTGATGCACTATTTAAAACCAGTCAGCTAGTACTGCATTTGCTGCGTTGTTTTTTTCTTCTTTAATGCCACACTCTACATGAAGGGAAAAACATTTTCACAGTCGGAAATGCAACCTTTCATCAACATAGATGCAGCCTGAATCGGCTTCAGAGTATAAAGTAACATGTCAAAGGTATGAGGCATTTTAATAAAACGGAACAATATTCACTCTTAAAAGAAGGTCTTAATATCAGTACATTGTAAATCCACAGACCACAGCTCACGAAATTGAACTTCCATATGCTGTGTGATTATGCATCCTTTTTTTTTTTTTTTTTTTTTTTTCTGTGTGTAAAAAGCCTTTTTAAGCTGTTATCTGACTACAGTAATTGCCACTTAAATTGATCCACGTCAACAAAACCTGGATCCCTGGAGATTCTCACCTAGAAGTCTGCTTGTGGAAGGGGCTAACAGAATGCCTGTGCATCTGAGACTACTTCAGCATTTTCTCAAGCAGCCAGCTGCATGAATAGTTTTCCCCTCTCATTATTTAATACACTGAGGCAGGCTACAACCCATTTGGCAGTCCTCCCTGAATAAATATCTGTGGGTATTTATTCGCTTTCCCCTCCCCACGCCCTTTTTTAATGCTGTCACTTAAAGCTTGCCCTAACAGTTTTTGCACCGGGTCTGACATTTTAGCAGGCCAAGCAAAGGTGGGCAGCCCACTCCTGTGCGACGGTTTTATTCTCAGCTAAGAAAGGAACGGCAGTGGTTTTTTCATGGGAAAAATTCTGCTGTATCCCAAGAGTCACCACTATGTGCAAGACCAAAATGAAAGGGATACAAAGGGAGTGAAAAATCCAGAAGACCATCTTTGGCCAGTTACTTTATGGTATATATTATGTGACACCTTCCTGGGTGGGAATTAGCTCCTTCTTTGACAGCCATGCAAAACACTTTACAAAGTAATTTCAAATAATCCTCCACAACTCCTGATTTTGAAAATGGGTAAAGAGGGCAGGAACCAGTCTCCATGTTTACATATTTGAAGGGGAAGGAAAGATTTTAATGCAGCTGATGATGCAAGGGGACGAAGACATGGATCTGATGGAAAAGAGAAATTCCGCATGATCCCCCTTTAGAAGCAGAGAGGTTGCCTTTTGCACAAACCTAGCTTAATAACAGGGCCTGGAAGTCCACTGAAATGCATCTGTAGTTAATGAAAGCTCTCTATTAACAGTGAAGGAAGAATTTAACTCAAAGCTTTTCTGTAGGACTTCTCAACTTCCCGCTCTAGTTCTAGCAGACTGTTGTGATACATTGTGACTTCACACAGTGGGTATTAAGTGAGTTAATTCAAAGGAGCTGAAACCTCATTGATCCTAATTGAAAGCAATACACCCAACCAAATAGTTTTCTACCCCATCTGCTCTGGCCTGCCACCAGCTATTCAATACAAGAGAATTAATAGTTTCAGATATTCTAACCGACCCAATAAAAGCACTCATTTAAGCAGGACTGCATTAACAAAGTGAAAAACCAAGGGCAAAATGGGTTCAAATGGAGCATTTTACTCCTAGTTGGCTTTAACAAAGCTGAATAATGCTTATTCTGACTTTTTATGTGCAAGACTTGATAAACTGAATGCGAAGGCACTCAATGATCAGTCAACGAGCATTGATGAATGGTCATTAGGACCCCCCAATCTCAGGGAAGGCCATTCCACAAAGTGGCACACCAGCTTGAAAGGGCGGACTCACTAATGTCCAGATTTCCCCGCTTGCTTGTTCCACTTTCACTTTCAGACCACTGGCCACCAAATGAGGCTGACATATTGGAAAATAATCTTTTATGGGCGAGTGGTAAATAAAAATGGAGGCATTAGCTGGGCTTTCAAATTCAAATCTCCTAGTTTTGTCAGCCCCCAAACGTTTTGATTTTCCACCCAGCTGGAAGCTATTAGTGTTTTCTTAAGGCATCCCACTGACAGGGCAAACCCACCTAATGTGTGAGCTGTAGAGCTGATGGGGGGGGACGGGGGGACGATCACTTCTGGATGCTTTCTGAACTTAATATTCAGTTGATTGTCCGGGCCAAGTACAGTAAAAGCAGCATCTTCAGGAGGAGCTGACCAATTTCTGAGTGCCCAGTATCTCCTACCACCTAGTCCAACAGTGTTCCACCTGGGACTAGAATAGATACCCTCAGTATGGCTGTTTCCCTGACATTCTACCTACCCATCCCTTCTTTTTACTGCACTATCACAGAAGAGCTCAAGCCAATAAGGAAGGACTTCTAAGAAATTTCTAATTCTTTGCTGGGAAATAGCATTAAAATATTGCACTAAGATATGTTCTTATCTGTTAACAGGAGCTCTTAATGCATGCAACACAAAACGTCTGCCAGATAACACTAAACATTTCCCTAAGCAAAGCTTTCTGGACTTCTGAAAAATTGCAAATGGGACCCTTAAAACATAGATAGCTGGGTGAAACACAGCTTAATTGAGATTACCTACACACACAACAGTTGAATAGTTGAGTCCCAGCTAGAGCCACCACGCTGGGAAGAAGATTTTCTAGGTTATCTAAGAGAAACTCTTCATTATTTTGCCTCTAGTACTGGGTTAAAATCATTTGAGGTGAGAAAACATTCATCCCTTTTTCCCAGTTAAGAAAACTCAAAAATCACATTATTTCAATAGGATAATCAGAAATTAGTCCTCTAAAGTGGATTTCGGATAATCTGTTAAGAAAAGCAACCTTGGCAATGGATCAGACTTGGGAACACAGATTGCCTATGGCTTTTGGGTCAAAAAAAAGAGAAAAGTCAAAACCAAAGCATTCACCCTTGATGAATGTTGCCAAAAATCCCAGTGGCATTTCAGGTGCATTTCAGGTTTTAAAACACTCAAAATACAGATAAAGAGCTATCACAGGAGAAGAACAGGTCCTCCAAAAAATTAATTGACTCGGAATGAAGGACAACTTAGGCTTCAGGTCTAAAAGAATGCATGGCTCTTCTGCTCTCTGCACACATCTTAGTAACAAAATACATATATGTGTGTGTGTACACACACACACACACATATATATATATGTTATTTATTTCTTTCACTTGATCTGGGCTAAACCAAGTTTTGCCTTCCATTTTTTTTATTACAGACTTTTCCCTAATGTAGGTAACATAACTTAGAGTTGCCCATTAATTTCTATCCTCATTCACAGTATCACAGTATCACCAAACATCACCATCTAAGCATAGACACCCATTGGTGGACTTTCAAAAAAAATATATTGATTTGATCTTCTTTCTGAAAGGACACAAGAAAATATCAAAGACGATGTCTTACTGACAGGAGAAAGAATACATTCAGGGTGACCTGGTGCCGTCTGGATGAGACTATCTTGTCCTGCTGAAATGGGATCATATTTTAAGACTAAAAAAAAAAAAAAGGGAAAGAAACCAATCCAACCCAAACAAAACATTTCAAGCCATCAGTTGCTTTTTCACTTTGAGCTCGGGGTGTTTGCTCGTTTAACATGGGTAGGGAAACTCCTCCTGCTGTAGTATATTAACCCTAGTTTTGACCTCTAATCGATGTCTTTTCAATGCATAGGATTTTCATAATAAAGATAATGTGAGAGCATATTTGTGTGAAAGCCTATCTATCACTAGCCATAAATTCCAGCCTTGCATTTTTCTTTGTAACACATCAATATTTGTGACACTAACTAAACATATTTTATTCATTTGACAAGGACTGTTACATTATATTGAAAACTTTTGTTTCAATGTCACCACCTCCCCGTTTTGACTGATGGCGAGTTAGTTTTGTTAAAGCGCAAGGGGTGATAGCGTATGCTCCAGTGAACTTTCCCTCCTCTCAGCACCAGAGACAAAAACCTGCAGCTCTGCTCTGTGCTGGCAGCCATCTGGCCAGCTTTCTCTCAATGCCTGCCCCACACCACACTGCAGGCAAAATTTCAGGGCTCTAGAGCTCTGTGGAGCTATTCATGACATACCAATTTCACATTTTCTGCTTGTACGCTTGCAACAATAAATGCTAATGAGGACTATGAATGACATTTTTAAAGACAATAAAAAGGTCTCCAAATCCCTTGCATATGGAGACACTATTTTCTAAACTTCACCTTCTGTTAGGGAGCCATTATACTCTAAAAAAAAAAAAAATAACCTAAGGAGAACAATGAGATGATCAAAGCATAACCGAGTCCCTACGAATTCCAAAGAAAACAATGTTTGCAAAGCCAGCTAACGCCAATGCTCGGCGGCGACACTTCAACCCAGGATCTCTCCTCTTCAATAGCACTGCTGCTTACCATGAGGGCTCACAAATTGGAGGGGAAACCATAGCAAATCCTGGCTTTCACTGATCACATCTAACTAACCCCACTAGCCATAGATTTGGGCTTCTTAATTATTAATCTCTAGATGAGTTGGGAGTAAACTGTTATCATTAATTGATTTGGAGTGCCAAGCTTTCATAGACCAAGTACTGACCAAGAGAAATGGTCAAATTTTAATGCTTTCTTTCCCCAAATCTGCCTCCTGCAGTGCTATTGCTACTCCCAAAATTGCCTTCAGTCTTGTTACTGTGTGTTTTAGACCTAATTAAAGCCAGCTTCCTCTTATTAGCAACGATTAAAACCACTCTCAGGAAAATCCACCAGGTGGAGCACATACACAGCAAGACAAAACCCATTTGTGTTCATTCTGCCATTATCAACAGGGGAAAAAAATGTTTTCTGTGGAAATATTCTTACCTCTTGACCCACCTTCTTCACCATTTTGTCATATATTGATCAATTTGTACTCATTTACTACATTTAGAGTGGTACAAAGGCTTCGTTCAAAGGGGCTGAGACACGAAGCTATTGTTGCTGTGCCATTGTACAGCATGTTAGTGTTTACTATTAATGCTTTTATTTTAGTATGGCATCTGTCAACTACTGAGCAATTTGAAGAGTGCCATGAATGAAGACTGCAAATAAATATCTGAGCCTATCTAGGAGAGCAAAGCATCACTTCCCCCACTGAAAGTATTTGCTTTCCAGAGCCAGGTGCGAAAGCCACTTCCTCATCAACTCCTTAACTTTGCCTGATGAATGAAAAGGTCTAATGCCATAAAGGCAGGGGGCACCTTTTTACATGATGAGAACAGAACTCGTAACAGAAAAGTAGTTATGGATGAGTCCTCTCACAGTTATAATAGGACAACCCACTGGCAGACCCTGTAATTGCTAAAATGGCAATGTAATATTACCAAGCAAACTGCTCTAATGCAGTTTGGTGTCTCAAAACACAGCAGAAGCAGCGCACAGGCTCATTCCACCCCGATGATGGAAATGCATTATTATTTGTGAGTGACAAAGGAAGGTACTTATTTTAGTCAAAGAAAATTTTCCTTTCCATTGTTTCCTTAGTTACACATCACATTTTTCTCTCAATTTTCTGTTCAGTACTCTCTGTCTTTTCTCTGCCATTCTTGATTCTGGAGCCATCTACCACCCTGCTACACACCTCCCTTCTCCAATCCACTACATGACTTATCTCTGCTCCTGCTGCTTTGGACACGGATCCTCTCCCATCTCTGCTAAGCCTGAAAGCCAGAAGTTCCAGAATCTGAAGCTGTACATACTGCCATAAAATATTACCCACAATTAACACATAAGTGAAAGGTCAGCCACCAGCACTCTAAGACCGAGGAACACACACCAGGCCAGTTAGGTTTCCACTACAAAACTGAATAAAGTGCAATCGGAGGAGCACACCATGCTCCCTGGAAGCATAATGTGTTGACACAAGCTTTGTGCTTTTTGTCTGACCCAAACAAATCCCATCATAGCTAAGGAAAATTAAGACACAGAATTTTTGTTTCTTTTGGAAAGGGGAGGAGCCTTGAGGAACATGGGCCTTTAAATACTTTTTCATTTTTATCTAATTATGTTTGACTCCACATGATGCTTCATTGTAGCCATTTAGAAGAGAAGCAGGAGAATGCAGAGGTGATTATGAAGTGGAATTTCGTATCAAGAGCAAATTACACCACTTCATACTAGGAGAACATCTGCAAAGAGCAGCACTAAGTGTTTGGGCATAATGCAAGGTGCCTGTTTTAATAAAGCCCAAACCAGCTTGGGAACTGTTACCCATGAGAACTCTCCTTGCATAAGATTATCACAGCAGAGACTTGCAGAGATGCCCCAGATACATGCTTTTTCAAACAGAATGCTGATTTAAACCCATTATTTCTGAGGCATTTTTGAGGTGGCAACCACAGATTAAAGGCTGTAATTTCCTGCCATTTTCAGGGACAAGCTAGATACTTTATGGGAAGAAGGAAAGACAGTGTGGTTATTGTTGTCACCACATGCCCACAGAGAACTTCCTTTTGCTATGCTGCTGGTTGAGGTGGACACTGGTTAGGTAGAGGTCATGGACAGTACATTAGATTATGAACTCTGCAAAATTGTAAGGGCATGTCAAACACTGGAAGGAGGGACTTGCAAATGTTTAACTAACAGCAGTTTCATACAGACACAAAATTTCCTTTGCATGTACAAATCATATGGGAATATGGCACTGACCACAAGGCATAAACCATCCTTTTGGAATCCTATAGTTACAAGCAATGCTCATTTAAACCACAGCTTCTTTACAGTATGAAGGGATAAGTGATAATTAAAACTACCTAAGTAATTCACTTTTACTTCAAGGTACCTTTACACCGGAGTAGTCTAAAGAGTTCATAATGAAGAAGGGGGCCTGATTCTAAAGGTGATGGATTATGTACATATTTAAGAGTTTATTAGATCACAATTATTGATCTGATACACTGTAACAGCTCTTTTGTTGCACCATCCCCTGCAAATCCTTCTTAGAGGATTAGTGGCATAATAGATCATAATGACTCTTCTGGTCCTGCTGCACTATCATTGACTCCCAGCTGCATATGCCCACTGAAGGCTATCCTCCACTAATGAAGGGTCCCCAGAACCTTTTCCTGGTAATGTTTGGATACAAGATGAAAAGTACACCCTTAAATCTGTGTTACAAAGTCTTAATGCAGTATTAGCAGGGAGAATATAAGTTACTGCTCAAAAGTCTCCCCTACCAAGTACCCAAAATGTCCTCCAAGACTGCAGATCCAACTGTCCAGACCGGACTGAAAGCCTTCAGCATACAAGAAAATGAAATCTTAGTAACTTTCATCTCTCCTTCTCCACAAATATCTTTCTTGGACCAGCTTCTGCCCACCACAATAAAAGGCAAGAGTCACATGCTACACTCATTTTTGCTGCAAAGCCATTTAGTTATGTTCCCTCCCTCAACTACTTGTGCCTTGTGACCTTATGTTCTACCACTACAACTATGATCAGCACTGTGCTTTAAAATATCAAAATTATCTAAATAAGACCCATAACCTTCATTTATCATTCAAACAAGAAGCCATACTTTTAAGTTCTAACAAATAAAACTAGAGTAATCAAGACTTTTAACTAAATTAAGTAAATTAATATCTTTCTGATAAAAGCCTGATGAACACTTTCCATCTACGAGACCGAGCCTGCCTCATGCGCCCACAAGTTCAACCGGTTGGATGTCCTCAATAAGCAGCAGCTACAACAAGCAAGGACCACAAGCTGACGCCATCCCAACATTTTAAAATGTAACACCAAACTGAGCATCTGAAAAATAACGTGGATAGGGCAAATGGAATCACCGACAGCTGCCACCATTGGTTTAACTGGCCATGCCAGAACAAACACTGGCTTGGTTTGAATCCATGGGATAAATAACCTTGCCAACCATGCTTAAAATGAAAAACTTAAAATGCCAAGAATGATGATTATGTTAATGATCACTACACAAATAATTAACATTTTCAAATGCTTATTTGCTGCATAGCACAAACTCCACCTGAAAGAACTTAACTTCTCGGAAGACACTACCTCTGAAAACAAGAGGCTGAGCAAGGGGAGAAAGAATGTAGCCAAAGGGAAAAGCCACAAAATCAGAAGCAAAAGAGTTAATCTGTTTTGTTTCAGTCAGTGTTATACCAATGCCAAAAGACTAAAAAGAGCAGATTTTTTTGTCTCATTATTATTATTTAAAATAATAATTAGAACAATTTTTAAAAATCAGGCCTATCTGTCACAAGGTTGTCTGGGCTGGAAGAACCGGCAGGAACCTCAAATTCCTGACCAAACCCTGTTCCACACAATGCCTCCTGAATGGAAGGAACCCAGGCCCGGCAGAGATAGCCCGCTGTCAGGAACCCGCCCTGACGTGTGCGGGCAGACTGGGCTGGCCTTGCAGGATGTCAGAGCGGCAAACTGCTGCTCGAGATACTGGGCTTTCACACACTCCCAGCCTGGATGTTTTGCTCTTCAGGTAATTAAACAAGGAAACGGGGCTGATGTGTACGAGTTTGACCCCTGCGCTGCGGCTCCGCGGTTCTGCCGATCGACTTCCGCACGAACCGCCCCGAGCACCGACGGGGCCCACATCGAGCTCTGCAGCAAATCCTCCTGGAAATACCTACTCCTGTCTATCTACTCCTGTCTAGCCCTGATCTTTTTTTTTTTTTTTTCCCATTTCAAAATGGTTAAATTACTTGCTCTGTTCCACATCCCTTGCTGCTTGCCGATGAAAAGGGAAAAGGCCAACACTGGGTATTTTGGGGTAGCTGTCCTTCCGCCAGACACCCACAATATTGAACGGGCAGTAAGAAAAGGCAAGGAATTCCTGAATGAATGCTTAGGCTAAGGTCATCACTCAAAATGAAAAAGGTCTTGAAAAAGATTTCCAATGCACCCAATGAACACATTTATTAAGAAATAAAATTATCCTGATTTAATCGTTATTGAGAAGCCTTTGTCTTCCAAGATGGCAGAAATCACAGGATGCAGCAGAAAATAAACAGACCAGTGTTTTCTCTCTCTTTTCCCCCAAATTTAAGAAAGAAGAAAAGGCAGGTGCTACCACCTATATGCAGTGAAACCCCTACACAGACTGCTGCTCTGTGACTGACCTACTTTCTATGCTCTTTAAAGGCTGTTTAAACAAAAATCTTTTTTTTTCCTTTTTACAAAAAAAGGTAACACATTCCTAGTTCTTTCTAAAAAATCCACAGAATGGAATATTGGCTGAAAAGAGAAGAGCCCAGAAGAAAGAGGAGTACAAAAGCATGCCTGCTTGCCTGTGTTCAACACAAAGAACATTAAATGAAAACAACTGGCACGCTGCCAAATTCCTATACAGGCAAAGAGATTCAAATAAATTGATTTCACGCATCACACTGACCTGGGATCAGTAAGCAGTGCTACAATACACTCGCTGCTCCATGTGGGGCAAAGCCCATTAATGTTATCAGAGCCACAGCATATAGGCAAAAGTGGGGGGAAAAGAAGAAAGGGAAAAAAGAAAGAAAGGGGAGGAAAAAAAAAGAAAGAAAAATAACCTAAACTCTGCAAACTCAGGAGAAAGAAAACAAATCACTTTGAAAAAAGGAACTTCAGCTTCAGCTGGAGTGTTTGGTTTCAGTTTACTAATAAATGTATCATACCATGAGAGCTTGTCCCCTGCTCACCCCGAACGTTTCAAGGACCGTATTTTCAAATTAAAATAAATAGTAATGTCACACACACACTCCCCTTACATTCTGCTTTTAACACAATTGTTCTCAAACTCTGTTATTCTCCTGCAAATTTCCTCCCTTCCCCATCCACCAGCATTTTATATAGATTATGGGTTATTTTCTTTGTACTTCAAAAGCTGGATTCCTGCCCAGGATACTCTTACTCACTCAGAAAGTAGGTTGGAGAAATCAGCCACTGCTCTCCACTGGTCCAAATCAACCTGACCTACAGAGAAAAACACTTTACTTGTAAGGCAGCAAGGAGCAGGGCCCAGGGTTCCTTTGCAGAGTCACACAGGCACGCTCCCTCATCAGGAGGCATTCTCTCCAAACCAGAGTATTCCAGATTTCACTTTCCTACTACATGTGAAGTAACCTGTGTGTGCCCTGGAGTCTCTTCTTGTCAGCCCAGCTTTGTTTTTCATTAAGATCTCTCACACTCCAATCAAGAGCAACACCAGCAAGCCACAGGTGTGCACCACATGAACAGATGAAAATCTGATTGTGAGCTGTGTAACGACAATTCACTGTCTATAATACGCTCGTTCCCTTCTGCATCTGCTCTGTGTTAGAAGGGGGCTTATTCTTTCAATCTGTACTCTTTAAGATACACAGCTAAGCAAACACTTGTTTTGAGGAGAAAGATGGAAACCAGGAAGGGTTTGCAAGAGCAAAAGATGGATGAGGATGTAAAAAAGGGATCTCAAAAGCATAAGCATAGGAAGGGAGTTTAATGCTATGAGAGGACACTGCTTCAAGGAGGTGATAGAGTCAAACACCTTTCATTTTGCCTTTTATTCCACTTTGGTTTCAAAGAGCAAGTCAAATCTCCTTGGGCACCATGAAGTCCATATTAAATTAAGCTCCAGGAGTGATGGCCTCATCTCTAATCACTCATCCCAATTTCAGAGTGGAGAAATGCTAATTTCTTGGCCTTTTAAGACTTGTTTAGCCTGGAGAAGAAGAGGAGGCTCAGGGGAGACATTCTTGCTGTCTACAATTACCTGAGAGATGCTGTAGCCAGGTGGGGATTGGTCTCTTCTCCCAGGCAACCAGCACCAGAACAAGAGGACACAGTCTCAAGCTGTGCAGGGAGAAGTTTAGGCTTGATCTTGGAAAGAAGTTCTTCACAGAGATTTGCCATTGGAATGTGCTGCCCAGGGAGGTGGTGGGGTCAATGTCCCTAGAGGTGTTTAAGAAAAGCCTGGATGCAGCACTTAGTGCCATGGTCTAGTTGATTAGATAGGGCTGTGTGATCGGTTGGACTTGATGATCTTGGAGGTCTCTTCCAACCTGGTCCATTCTGTATGACCCTGTGAGACTATAGTTTTGAATGTGTTACAAACATCCATCCAGATGTAGGTACCTCACCCAGTCACTCCATTTCAAGTAAATGTCAAAGAATGCCCAATCTAAAGACCTAACAACTGCTAACTACCACTGATTACTCTTCTCTTGTAAAGAGCTACAAAGCCATTCTGAATTACCCTCATCATCAGGGTGAAAACTACACAACAGCGTTACAATACAATACAATAAACCAGGTTGAAAGAGACCTTCAAGATCATTGGGTCCAACCTATCAACCAATCCAACCCACCTAAACAACTAGATCATGGCACCAAGCACCCCATCAAGTCTCCTCCTGAGCACCTCCAATGATAGTGACTCCACCACCTCCACGGGCAGCCGATTCCAATGGGCAATTGCTCTCTCTGTATAGAACTTCTTCCTAACATCCAGCCTAAACCTCCCCTGGCGCAGCCTGAGACTGTGTCCTCTTGTTCTGGTGCTGGCTGCCTGGGAGAAAAGACCAACCTCTGCCTGTCTACAGCCTCCCTTCAAGTGGTTGTAGAGAGCAATAAGGTCACGCCTGAGTCTCCTCTTCTCCAGGCTAAGCAACCCCAGCTCCCTCAGCCTCTCCTCACAGGGCTTGTGTTCCAAACCCCTCACCAACTTCGTTGCCCTTCTCTGGACACCTTCCAGCAAGTCAACATCCTTCCTAAACTGAGGGGCCCAGAACTGGACACAGGACTCAAGGTGGGGCCTAACCAGTGCAGTGGACAGGGCCAGAATGACCTCCCTGCTCCTGCTGGCCACACTGTTCCTGATGCAGGCCAGGATGCCATTGGCCCTCTTGGCTGCCTGGGCACACTGCAGGCTCATGTTCAGCCTCCCATCAACCAGTACCCCCAGGTCCCTCTCTGCCTACAGTGAGAATCACTTGGTACAGAGCAACTTCACAACGGGTGAGACATCCTACACCCAGGTGATACAGGGCAGCCTGACTTGCCCAGTGCTTCATGTGCTGTTTCCTCCCGTTTATGAATATTTCAGTAGTACAACTAGATCATTTGGACTTCATAAAGATGAATTGAATTTCAGTCATATTAATTCCCTCTTTCTATAAAAATGAATAGTATTAGGAAACATGCCTTTCTCCTAAGTTGTAGGAAATTTCCATTATCTTGCACGTGCTCTGACAGCAATAAAGCACAATAAGCTTCCCATTAGTATGCCAGCGCTGCGTGCTTCAGGCATGAAATCTTTAGTTTTACATTTATTTATTTTTTAAATCCTTTATGACGACCCATATGGCAAAAGAAACCCACCAACAGCCACCTGTACAAGCTACACAAGCACTTTAAAAAAACAGGCTGTAGGTAGGGAAAAATAGAGGCAGTCAGAAGCTATACACTGCTACATTAGCGAATCAAAAAAGCAAGAAGCAGCCCAGAAAGATTATCCACTATTTTCCAATGCTGCCTGTGTACAGGAAGGTCCCAGAGAAACATTTACTTGTTTTAAGCTGAGCTAGGAAGTCGAATTAGAATGCAAATTCATTTCTAATAGGATTTAATTTTTTAAAAGCACGTTCACACTGGCGCACAAAACCTCAGCACCAGACCCTTGCCACAGCATGATGTGCAGAGCCCTTCTCCTGCTCTCTCAGCTGGGCTCCATCTCCTTTCCACTCCCCACAAACAGGGCACGGGCTCTGGAATGATGGGTTGGGTGACAAGTGATACGATCAAGGCCTAGTTGCATGCAAAACTAACCAGAGCACAGCCTAGACTACCCAGATACTCTTCCTTTTGTTTTGATACCATTCTCTATCAAAGTTACATCACAGGCAAAATGCTCCAGCACCGAGAAAGAAAGCATCCAAGTGGTGGAAAGCACTTCAAATCAGTTCAGTAGCTTCTTGCCATCTAGACAAACCATTTTAAGAGAAAAAAGGGTAGCAGCAGTAAAGACTGGGATGACGGTTGTAGGTTATCTAGAAATTTTGTTCTGCCATAGCATATTGAATTTTCCAGTATGAAAAAGAGACTTTGCACATAACAGCAGAAATATCCATTCTCGGTCAGATTTATCACAGATTCCCAATGCAATGATTTTACCAGAGGCTTCCACTAAATTACAAACACAACCAGTTTGCCAAAGTGATTATAACTCTCCCTTCACCCAAGTTGCAAATATTGTTCCAATTCACAGCTCAGGAAGCTGAACATTCTTACTATTTTCATAGCCCAGCCATGTAACATTGACATGCAACATAAAGAACACGCATAGCACCAAAACCACAAAACCCACAGTGACAATTTTCACATATATGTACTTTTCAGCTAAGGAAGGTCTAGAAAAGTCATGACTGAGGGATTTGATTGGCCTTGCTGTACTCCTCTTCAGTGACACTGAAGGGATGACACCACCTTCATTGATTAAGGCAGACGCTTTAGCGGCTGAAGGGAAAGATTTATTTCTTAGTTACAGTTTACAAGGCAAGGTACAGATACTAAAAATAACTTCTAAAAGGTATGCACATTACAAAATCAAATATTTTTCTGTTCCTTACCTTGACAAAATTCAAAGTTCCCTTTTTTCCGGCAGTCACCTATCACTAAACTCAGTGCTCTCCAAGTGTTTCTTTTGACAGATATCATTCTCCACCAACCGCTCTGCTAATTTCCTCTTCCCTTTTCTGACTGGGACAGATATTATGTTCACCAGCCCAGAGATCAATCTTTTCTATTGACAACAACAAATGAAAAAGAAAAGAAAAGAGAGGGAAAAAAAGAAAAAATTAAAAGAAAAAATAAAATAAAAACATAAGAAAAATAAAAAAAAAGAACAAAAAAAAAAAAAAAAAAGAAGCACATATCACAGGTAGTTTGAAGCACCACACCCCTTCATTTGCATGATAATAGCAGTCTTAAATAAAAAGGTAAGACAGAAATGCTATCATTCCGAATCAATTACCCATATTTTGTTAATAGAAAGCAGTACTTTAAAACTGTATTAATTCTTCAACAAAGGCTGTTTCAGAAGTTGCTCATTTAAAAGAGTTTATGACATACAAAGGGCAGCAAAGTAGGGGCAGCCTGTATTCTACCATGAAAACAACTATTAGCTAATTCTGTTAAAATGTTTGGCATTACATACATTCACATAATACAAAATATTACATACTTTACCTGGTTCAAAGGAAGCTCTAGAGCACTATTTATTACATGAACATGGGTACTGAAAATAGAGACCTTGCAATTACACATCACTGTGCTGATTTGGATTGGGCAAGTCACAATAGCAAACGCATTAAAACAAAGGAAGATCAAAAAGCTATTGATGTATTTACAAATCGTTCTCCCACTTCTGAAAAGGAATTCCCCTCCCACTCCACCACCTACCAAAACTGTTTATTTGGGTTACACAAGCACTTTGTCATTTGTAGGAGTCTGTACTACAGCGTCGTCAGTTTTTCCAAGACATTAGTATGCTTTTCAGGGGGTTGCAATTATGTCAAGGCAGAAGGATTTCCACAGCCAGGCACACACAATCACATACATGCTTCAATCCACTAGTCAGGTATTTGGGGACATAAAGTTAAGCATGCAAAAGGATCTGGTCGCAGCTGCATGCATCTAACAGAGAACTCAGCCCCAACCCTCTCCTGGACTAGACCTTACTGCAAAAATGTATTGCCCAAGGGCATTTGCAAAACATCACATTTGTGTTTGTGCTAGAAACTGCAATCTTTCCCATTAACAAGCACCCTCTTCAAATCAAAACAAACCTTCCCCAGTTAAGATTACAGAACAAAGGAGTTCACCACTCAAAGTTCTTTCTTTCCTGCTTGTGGTCAGACATTACCCCACAGCCCTGACACAAGGCAAAATTCTGTTGATTTCAGTGAAAATGAGAGGCATGGAGGGACTGCAGGACTCAGCCCAACCGTGAAGCTTTCAGTATGACACAACCACCTTTGGCGTTTGTAAAATAACCTCCAAAATGGGGTTGGGACTCTCCAACTTGGGTGTAATAACCATTTTTCTAACATCATTTTTTACTTTGTATGAAATTCTTGAGCTGTCACCATGTTCTTATGTAAGCAACACCTTGACCTCCCAGTTGTGTCCTCTCCTGAATCATGTGGTTTCCAATTGTGCAGCTGTTTGCATAACACATTTCCATAGATGCATACAACAGTCCCTAAACTGTTGGTATTGTTTGGTCTGATCTTTATGACCATAAACTCACGCCCCTACCAAAGCTGAACAACCCCTCACTGACCAAGTGGCTCCGTCGCTTACACTGGGATCATTTAAACGTGAAGTTTTCTACCAAGTGACGATAGCACAATCTGGTTGAAATACGGACTTACAGTGGAACATTAAATGAACATCACATTTTGGATTCAGAATTGCACACAGCAGCCATCTGTAAAGATGCATTCATGTTTTGCTAAATTTGACCACTAGAAATAATTATGATCAAATATGCTAAATGATGTAGAGACAACCATTGGGGGTCCCTTCCAACCCAAACCATTCCATGGTTCTGTGTAACGTAACAACTCAGTTTTTGTGCCTGCTGCACAGCACACTCGGTTTTCATGGCTGGTAAGAGATTTTTAAACTTCTTACTGTAAAGAAGAAGGGGAAAAAATGTTCTCAGGAAAAAACCAAACCAGTGCCCATCTGTCGGCTACAATGAAGACATCATTTTAACTTACTACTCTTTCCTTTGTTTCGGCCCCACGTTCATTTTCACTACATGCCACATTTTCCAACGTGATGGATGCATTCTGCTATACCCATTCCACGCTAATCTCCTTTTTTTTAAGTGTATTTTTGCCTCCTGAATTGTCAGCTGCTGCTGTTGTTCGAATGCACGCGCAGGGTTGTCTAAAGCCTGAACTTCACTGCAAGCAGAATGCCTCAAACAATTTGTAGCCTTACAAGAGTGTTATAAAAAAGGATCAACATGTTGTATTACCATGGAAATTGTGAAAAACATACTTTCCCAAACAAATATTACTTTTTCTCAATGGTATGAAGTAATGAAAACCACATGTGTAAATCTGCGATCCGTGCAGTAGTTCAAGCTGCAGCTAATAGAAAATACAGAGAGTGAACTCTGCCATATAAAGGATTCTTGTTACAGAAATATAATGTGAAAACCAGATGCAGACAGAAAACCTTAATCACAGATGGGAATGTAATCACTGGCACACAGAATACTTTTTTGATCAATCTCAACCATATGAGAAATGTATTTATTTTCTAAGGAATGCAATAACTCGAGAGAGTCTTCTATTTGAATTCAGTTAACCTCATATTCACAGTGCTTTTATCTTATATGTGGAGAGAAGGAGCATATAACCCCAGCCAAGATTTTTAGAGGAGCCATTTGCCCTGGCAAGTAATTCTTGTATCAGCTTATCTTTCAAGGAATTAATAGGATGTAAAGACTACAAATATCAGGATCAGCCGCAAAAGAAATCAACCAGTACTGCACTTCCCAGTTACTGCCAGAAACCCCTTCATCACCTAAGCAGTTCTCTGCTTAAATTTTGTCCTTAATAGATGTTTCTTTAGAGATGCAGCATGCTGTTGTGCTACCTTCTGCAAATCAGACCTGGAGTCCTACACCAAAGGATACCCTCAGAAAAGTTCAAAAGCTATGTTTGCCTCAGGCTTCCTTCTAACTGCTGGAAGTCCCTGTGAGTACCCTCTACCCAACACAGCTTGGGGGCGTCAGGGGAAACAAAGGAGGCCATCCCACAGCAGCTATCCAGTTACATCAAGTGTCTAAAAGGCATTCTACCAACTACCCACAACAAGCTCACCGTTGCTAGTGACACTTCTGCCCAACTTTTAGGAGCTAGAAATGTCTCTGCAGTATCAAACTCCTCATGTAAAATATGGCAATTGCCATTAAAATCCAAAAAATCAAGCTCAGAATGCAGGTCATCAATGTGCCGCCAACGAAACCTACTTACACCGGTACAAGCATCCTCAAAGCAGCCACACTCTTACAGCTTGTCAGGCAACTCGTGGAACATTTACATTTGCCTAGATAAATTGTATACCTGCTGACTGAACAGGACTGGTACATTAAATTGCAATATATATTTTAAAAAAATAATAAAAAGAAAGGAAAAAAAGAAAAGGAAAGTAAATAAAAAAAGAGCTGGGAAATAAAACTTCAGAAAGCTAAAGCATTCAGAGATGACAGACCTCCAGCCCCCTGGGTAGCAGCACAGGTAGTTTGCCTCCCAACAGTCTCTGATCCCTGCTGTACCCTCCACCTGGAAGTACCCACTCTACCCAAGAATACCACAGCTCTTTACACAGCACTGCCTGCCACAGTGACTTTGTGAAGGTACCCCAAAGCTGGTATTCATTTATTTTAATAGTACTAAATACCATACAGCACAATGACTTGGTAGCTGTTGCACTGGAGGGGAGAGAAGGTGACAAAGCCTCTGGGCACAGGGGTGGGCAGATTCTCTCTTAGAGCCTTTATGCTCCATTACCATCATCCAGTTTTAGTATCTGCAGTAAGAAGAAAGTCTCTTGGGTACCCTACCCAAAGAGTCCAGCAATAGCTCAGCACAGGTGTTTATCAGATGCATTCTGCTGAAGTTCCTCTAAAGGTGCTGAACGCCCGTGTGCTAGGGGAAATTTGAAGTCAACTACTTGCTTTTTCCTTCCCGAGTTAACAACTAGCAAACTATTTGATGAAAATACTTTGATTCCACCGCTGCAACAGAAGCTTTTTAAACCATCTTGTCTCTTCTGCCATTTCATTTTATATTTCTGAGACTGCAGCATCAGTAGTGCAGAAGTCACCATTTAACACTAAAGTAAAACAGGCTGGATATGCTTGTCTTACTTCTAAACAAGCGTGCCTAGATTAATAATAAACTCTGGCCAGATATAGACATTTGCTTTTTTTTTTTCCATATAGCAGCATCATCATGTGTGTAGAGTGCTAAAAAGAGGAGTGAAATCTTCCAGCTGTAAAACAGTTCCATGTGACAAAACAGAGAGGGATCCTGAAAACTCCTGCTTCATGTCATGTGTGAGTGTGTGCGCCTCTGCCTTTTCCCCCTTCTCATCTAATTTCATCTGTGAGAGTCTGTCCCTAGAGGACAAGGGAAGAGAGAACCAATTATATCCAGAGGTTGGTTTCTCCAAAATGAAGGCATCTGTTCCATGCCAACGACTTCCACATGGAAGAAAAACACAACTTTGAAGGCATCTGCGTTTATGGTTGACAGTCGCAGATCTTAGGGTCTACTGTAATTGCCCAGCTGCAAACATGATTTGGATGCTGCTGTTGTCAGCTGATCCTCCTTGCACTGAAAAGAGGAGAGCTTAAATAGCAAATAGCTGGATAAAAATCAAGATATTCTTCCACAATGCTGACACCTTTTCCCTTCTGAAGGAAATTGCAGAGTGGTTTTTTTTAAAGCAGACATTTTAGGAAATATTCCACTTTAAAATGTTACACTTTAAATAACATGCAAGCCCAAGCACAAGGTACTCATTATTTTTTAGCCTTTCGGGCTGGTATTTTTGTAAGAGTGATTCAGAAAGCAGCATGATTCACCAGCCACATAATCCTGCAGCCCACCTTATTTAGGCAAGTAGCCCCAGCAAAACCAAGAACACACCTGAGCAGTTCAGAATTTTCATCCAAAATGCATATGGCAGACAAATAATTAGCATGGTATTTCCTACTCAGATCACACCATATCCAACCTGAGTCGATACGTTCCAAAAGACACTTAAAGAACTATCAGTGGTAGTTGAAAACTTGGCTTACAGCATTGGCTGTAACACGTGCAGCGAGGTAACGGCGCAATGAGGGAGCTGGGGTTGTTTAGCCTGGAGAAGAGGAGGCTCAGGGGAGACATTCTTGCTGTCTACAATTACCTGAGAGATGCTGTAGCCAGGTGGGGACTGGTCTCTTCTCCCAAGCAAGCAGCACCAGAACAAGAGGACACAGTCTCAAGCTGTGCAGGGGGAAGTTTAGGCTTGATCTTGGAAAGAAGTTCTCCACGGAAAGAGAGATTTGGCATTGGAATGGGCAGCCCAGGGAGGTGGTGGGGTCAACATCCCTGGAGGTGTTTAAGAAAAGCCTGGATGCGGCACTTGGTACCATGGTTTAGTTGATTAGATAGGGTTGGGTGATCAGCTGGACTTGATCTTGGAGGTCTCTTCCAACCTGGTTAATTCTGTAATTCTGTAAGGCTGTGTACCCTCTCTGTTAAAAAAAATCAAGCAATCAGTCAAGAAGCTGCTCATCCAAAGTAGGAAGACCCTAAGTGATCTTCTAAAGCACTGCAGTGAGTGCCATGGAAGGCTGGGACTAGGGGTGGTGCAGTTGCTACAAAGGCCATTAAAACCCAACTGGCCTAAGCAGGAAATGCATTTACATTCCTCATCCTTCATTCACCAGCTAGAAGTGGATCATAATTGCCTAGACATTGTCAGGTTTTGTAGTTTTTCTCACCTAGCACTTTTAGCAACAGCTTGAAAGACACACTCTATGTTAGGAAAATACCTTTTAGCTTTTGTTTCATTGGTTTTGTTTGCTTCATAAAATTGTTCTGTTATTCTGCTGGATTCCAGCTATAATCCTAAACACACTTTGCAGCAGTGGCATTCAGCCCTTCCAACCAGGTAGTCAAAGAGCTCGAGAAGCACGGGAAGATTCCTACGCAGTTTCCCTTGCCTGCCACATGCCTCACGCTATTATGAACGCATGAAGTAGTGAACCTGGGGGACACAGTAGGCCTGACATTTCCTGACCACTTCTAAATTGCCTCCAGGAAGGACAAGAGTTGGGAGTGAGGACAATTAGCACAGCCACCTGCTTCCTGTGACCTCCTGGGGAGCAGACACCGACACTGATGACTTGCTCTGGCAGTGTCACTGAGGTCCCATCCATGCTTCTCTTCCCAGAGAAGCTATGGGATAACAAAAACAATTGCAACCAATAATAGCTCTGTAAGAGAAGGTGACATTTAGGCCTGGACTTCAAAACAAGACAGAAAGATGGAAAGACAGACAGAAAGAAAGATGAAGAGGGGGAAGGAGGGGAAAGGGGGAAAGGGGGGAAGGAGGGGGAAGGGTGGGGAAGGGAATGGAAGAAAAAGTTAACATCAAAATCTGTCCATGTGAAGTGGATGGGACAAGCAAATCTCAAAATGTCAAAGGGAAATTTTATGTTGATTCACTCTTTACTGTAGCTGTTACTTACTAGAGCTGTACATTTCCCTGGAAAATTCTGGAGCTGGCAGCTGGCTTAAACACAAGTTTAACACAGCTCTTGGGATACCAAAGTTGAGAATCCCAGCCCCACGGACTCAATAGAAAGCTCTGAGAGTATTGTTAACAGAAGGAATAGACTTCGTCTCTCCTTTATATGGAAGTCTTGCCAGGTAAGTCTGTCATTTACAACGAAAAGAGAATGACTTACTCCATGTTCAGACCTGAGCTAGCTCACTTAACCTTACATGAGGTAATGAGGTAATGAGCTCATCAGGATCCAAGTCTCAGAATCGATCCAACGAAGTACAGCTAGGATCACAGAAGTGAGATAGGCGCACAGAAAGCCTCAAGATCCAGATCCTCATGCTGGTGTTTAGACAAGAGAAGCACCATTTTCAATCAGAAACGGGTATGTGAATACCACAGAAGACCTGAGCTGCTGTACTTTCATTCAGTGGTGACCCATGGAGTTGCATTAATCTATCATGACGCACGAAAAACACAGAACAATCAGAAACTAAGCTAGGCTACTCAGATCAGCAGCATGGCCTCCTTGCTCATCTGCAGCAGCTTGAATACAGGTTGCAGGATGCTTTTCCAGCATTAAGTGGTTTGCCAACAAGCTTTAAAAATAATAAATAGTACAGTCATGAAACAGCTTTTGCTTAATGGTTCCTAGAACTCAGTGACTTCAATCATTAAACCCCTTTCTATAACACTAGCCTTAAATACTTCTAGCACTGCCACCATTAAAATAAAATAAAAAATCAGCCTGGCACTGCCATCCATTGAAAGCACACCCACAGGTGCCATTATCCCTAAATTTCTTGGCAGGCTTCTCTGGCACCACTATGCTTTAATGGCTCTGGCAACAAACCCCACCTGGATGCCACTGAAAGCACTCCTTTGGAGCACTCTTCCCAAATACCCTTTGCAGCAGCATCGTTCTGTCTCCTTTGTTGCATCCTAATCATTTTGTTTTCTGGCAGTAGTCTCATCCTCTCTGTCAAAGCCTGAGCCACTCTGGGGCAGCTCTCTTCCTGAACTTGATGCAAAGTTGGGGTGAATTTTCCAAGAGGATTTCAGGACAGTATCTTTGCTGCTCAAGCTGGGTGTTCATTCACATCCCAGCTTTAAAAATTCATTGTATTACATCCCAGTAACACACATGCCCAAACCAATAGGAAAGCAAAGCACAAGTACACAACCCTAGACAATCTGATGCTTCATAACAGCCAGTGGTAAATCTTGGGACTACCAGAAGGTATACACAAATTCACTCAACATGCCGCCCAACCTGTCCTGACAGCATGAAGAACAGTATCTTGATACAGATGTTACGGAAGTGAAAGAAACAAAACACAGATAATATAATCTGGAAAACAAATAGTTATGGGAAAAGGTGAAGAAGTTTTAGGGATTGGATTGTGGAGGGTTTTTTTTTTCCCCAAGCTATTTAAAATGGCACCTGGGATACAAGCAAAAGGGGCACCTGCATAGTCATCACCAGTCATCAAAAAATGCAGCCAGCAGGTCTCCAAATAAAAGGAACCACAACAGAAAATGGCTACTGATAATGACTACTACTTATGCAAATTGTGCATTAACATCCAACAAGGCAACCACACAGAAGCCTCCCAGAGCTACAGAAGTAACTACGGTCTTGTACAGTTTGTAACGGTCATGCAACTGCTTCCCCAGACACTCACCAAAATTCCTGGGTTTTACTCGCTGCACCAACACAGCTTTTCATAAATAGTATCTATTTTATGATCTGCCACTCTGTGCAGATTAATTCCACTCCACTAGGTGGAGTCTTCTGTCTTTCCAGACTGCAACCTAATTTCCCAAAGAATCCATTATTATCCTCCATGAAATCTGGATATTTACTTTATTGCAAGCACTATCCTCTACCTGTCTGGATGGACAGAGACATTGCAATGAACCGAACACCTTCTTGAAATGACTGGAAAAGATCATGAACTATCCCATGGAGATCCTGTATCAGCAGGTTGCAATCTGGGATTGTTCAAATCAACTGCACTTTTACTATAACTAATTTCAGTAAATAACTCGGACTGGAAAAAAGGTAGGTCGCCATACTGCACAGGCCCCAAAACCACATGTAAACAAAACCAAGTTGCCGAGCTTCTTCTAAACTCTCCATGTGCATTCAGAAACATTTTCAGTATCTTGGACACCCTTCCTTGCCAGGCATCCCAAAATGTGTTACAGAAAATGAGAGGGAACAGGAAAGAATCCCCTTCCATATTCACATTTCCATTCACAACCACTGGAGTTAAATATGGCAGGTATTCAATAGGAACAGCAAATACCATTCCATTCCCCCCCCCCCCAAAATAAATTACATAAATAAATAAAATCCGATGGCCAAAGCAGAAACTCCTTCAGTTTAACAACTCTCCAGGTAGACAGCATTACAGTATTTCCACTAACATGCTACCACAATGCTTTTCCTTAGCAGTATCTGTGATCAGAAAGCGCCATACAAGCATCAAGCACTAACAGGAGGCTCCTCAAGGCTCTCACATCCCCGGGTCAGGCGAGGTAGGACTCCCCAGCACAGCTCCTGCTGTTGGCAGCTCTCACAAGCTATTTAAGGCTACAGACATTTTGCCCCCGTCGGCCGTGGGTTTGGTAATATTTACTTCTCCTACATATGTCTAGAACTATGTATACGTCCCACAGAAGGTGAGGTTTAACAGGGTTAGCTTTGTTGGGGAAAAGAAGGTTTTGAGGAAAGGAAACAACGTTCATGTTTAGAAGATTTGAATCTAGTGACTGTCACAGGATGTAAACAATTTTCTGGGGAGGGAGGCTTTTTGTTATGTTTCAGGAGTGCAGACTTTCGGATAAAATCTGTATAAATAATCATCCCTCTGCCAGTCAACATCAATTCGTGCACGTGCGCATACGGGTATGTTTAGAAACAGAAACTCGGAAGTTGACGTGCCACAGACTCCTACTCAACCTACCAAACGCGTGCATCTCACACAAAATCCATCCTGTATTTAAATTTCACTTTAGTGAACTTTTATTATTTCTGATATGTAGATCTTTTTTGAGGAAAATCCCCCTTAGGGGGGTCAAAAGCTTTATAGAAGCCAATTGCAAAACCAAACAGAAGCATCAGCAACGTCCTTTCCCATGCAGACACCTGCCAAAAAATAACTCAGCTCCTGACTACTAGATCAGGACCCAAGAGCTCAAATCCATTCTGGTATTAAAATCAGGCAGTTCTCTCTGTTGAGATACGTAAGTAAAACCTCCTTTTGTCCTGCATGTTTGCTCATCTTCCGTACACAAGGCTCTATAGATACAACAGCAAATTATCATTTCTTCATTTACATCCTTATTTATAGAATTTGAACAAACATATCCCCTTTTCATTAGATATTTTTTAATTAAAAAGCAGTATTGTCATTTTCTCTGGAGATGTTTCTGATAGAATATTTATGCTCCACCAATGCTGTGCTTGCCAGGTTCATAAAATCTCACTCGGATTTAGCAGCCCCACAGCACAGAGTATTTTTGTATATACAACGTTCAAGCCTGGTTTAATCCTTCCATTTGCCACAGAAAAAAGTTACTCAAAAAGCCCCATCAACTAAAATCTCCTTGATGAGCCTAAACTTGAGATCTGCAGGTATAGCAGGGATGAAAGGAGCCAAATGTTCTGTCACACTGCACATCCTCTGCTTTGCACAAGGTCCTTACTAGTAGGTAGAGCTGTACTGTTGCAACAGGGAAGCAGTCACTCATCATTTTAAGCTACAATCATGCTTTATTAACAAAATAAAAGTACAAGTTTAATCCATTTACCAACACAGTGACATTCAGCCACCCTGTGCCACTTTTACAGTCCAAACAGATACGCTCCTAATTGCATAATGCCATTTTATCTGCTGAAGATAAAAGTGCCGATAAACAAAAATGCACATCAGGCAGGAGATTTTTCAGAAGAGTTGTTTTTTGGGGTTTTGTTGTGGGGTGTTTTTTGTGTTGTTTTTTGTTGTTTTTTTTTTTTTTAAATAACCCACTTGCATTAACAAAAGATTGCAATGGCTTCCAAATTATAGGGTGTTATTTTTAGTGGAAGTAGTTCAATATTCATATTGGAGCAGATGTAGCAGTTTAACAAAACAGCTCTTCAAATCCTGCACAAATTGAAAACAGGAAAACTGATTGCATTTTCTCTTATCACTTTCCTTTTCTGAATTGACACTTTTGGCCTTCTGAAAATTTACACATGGCTTTCATCTCAACAGCACCTGCTGATCAAACAGAAACCTAACCATTTTCATGAAAATGGTATAAAGGACTAGTTTTCTTTTTACCATCTTAAAGGGCATCAGCAGTCCACTTGATGGCAACAATTGCTGAGTAGATGGCACACTCAGAACACATTTTATATTTTCATTACACTTACTTTTAAAAATTAGTTAAATCACTAGTGGCTCTTTCATATTAGCTCTTTGTCTGCCTTAAATTAATTTCAATCTCCATCTCTGCCTAACCCTGATGAGTTTCATTCTACAGTCAGCTAGATTTTAAAGAAGATCTGAAAGCCTTTGAAATAAGAAGACACATTGTACATTCTGCAGCCAAGGGGTCTTCTTTATTTGTACATTTGTATGCAACCGGATAAATTCATATATACAATTATACAGACACACATATTGCATGGATATTTCTCTCTACAGTGCTTATACTAAGGAAGAATGTGTGTGTGTGTGTACATACCACTTTGCTACAGTCTCACTGCACTGAATCCTCTCAGCATTGTCAATGGAGCATGCTGAAGGGGGAGAGATTAAAAATGCATTTATTTAAAGTTATTTGTTTTCTTTGCAGTCTTCAGACTGAGAGAAGGTTTAGCAGGTGCTTTGGAACTTGGGATCAAGACCAGGCTGAGATGCTGCCACTGGCAAACATCACAAGCATGCAAACAGCACAATCAGAGGTCCTTGGGCTCCCGCAAAAGTTTACGGTATCATGTATATAAAATATGAAACATAAGTACCTTGTTATCCTGTCAGCTTCTGAGCCCGTAAACTCTGAAGCACAGCAGCAGGTAACAAGGACCATCTTCCCTAGGACATAATTCTGGGTGTAATTAAAGACACTCCTGAAGCCCGCTATGTGTCAGCTTCTTAACTGATAGAGCCCTAACCCTTCTGAAGTACTACGCTGCCATCCATTACCATTCTGCTTCAGTGATAAGGTAACCTGAAGGCAGAGATGACATACAGTAATACATGTGCCACTCCAGACAGTTGGTTCGTGAATTTCAGTGTTTCATCATGCTCACTGAGGCAATCGCAAACCTGAAATGTCAATATGTTCAGTCAATGGAAGTAAAATAATGGGGCTCTATTGTCTTACCCTATCGATCTGGTGCTGTCAACAAGAATACATGCCCCCTGGCTTTAAACAAATTTTAATTAGGCTTTCAGTTACCAGCTCATATCTATATATCCATCTGCGCAAACACCTGACAACCTGAAACTGCGATATAAATATTTCAAACTTTTAAATATATTTTAAAGGTGATTGCTCAACGCTGCTTTGAGATACGCTCGCTGATAAAGCCCTCTGCTGAAGCGGCGTGCGAGCACACACTTAGCATCCTAGTCATCAAGGGTCTTCAGCTGGGGAGGACTGGAGAAAAATCACCATCAAAAAAAAAAAAAAAAGACAAAAAAACTACCAGGGGAAAAAAAAAAACCCACACACACAAATATATAACCAAAACAAACCAAAATAAATTTAAAAAAAAAAAAAAAAAAAAAAAAAAAAAGGTGGGGGTGGGGGGAAGGGAGGTCACTTTTCTTAAAACCGCTGCCATCCTCCACGGGAATGCTGGAAGCCAGGAGCCTGCACTGAGACCACGCCGACACCGACAAGGGGGTGCCCGCACGCCGGGACCTGACAGCCCGCTCCTGTCAGCACCGGAGACGGGAAAGCCGGGCTTGTGGGAAGGCGAACCGCCACTCCAAACCCGGCTCAGCCAGAAGAATTCCGTGCTTCACCTTGGCCCCAGCCCGGCTCTCCCGCCCCCTCTGCTCCTCTTCCTCCCGTCCCGCGGAACACCCAGACAAGTCGCTCTCCTCCGCCCGCCACTGCGTTTAAAGCAGGGTCCCCTCGGGAACCTATTGTTCTCCGGCCACCTCCTCCGTCCCCACGGCGAGCCCGGCGAGCGAGCCCCTCCCTACTCCCCCCGGCGCGGCCCGGGGGCGGGGGCAGGCAGCGCCCAGGCCGCGGCCGCCCCACGCACAACAAAAGGCAGAGCCCCTCTCCCTGCCAGCTAATCTCTGCCTGTAAATCCTCCGCCCGCTACGTGGGGCAGATAAGAGGTTACATCTTCACTTCTCCCTGCTCCTATCGACTGGTACAGCGTCTAGGGAGCCGGGCGGCGAGGGGCGTCCCCCCTCCTGCCCTCCTGCCTGCCTGCCTCTCCCCGAACCGCGGGTGGAGATTACCTTCCGGCGGAGGCAGGGAAGGAGGCGCCGGCGCGGCCCTGGCTTTGTGCGCCTTACACGCCTCGCAGCTTATCTGCGGCGCAAGGACGGCACATCGCGCCTCCGTGGCCCCGCCGGCGCCGGGGGAGCGGGCCGGCGGTGTGCATCGGGGCGATTACGGTATCAGCGCGGCCCAGGCGGAGGCCGGAGGATGCACGGTGGGTGTGAAGGAGTGGGGCTGGGGCGGCGCGGCGGGGCCCGGGGTCCCTGGGGAGGCCGCGCCCGGCATGAGGAGAGGCGCCACCTCCGCGCCGCCCACCGGGTGAGAAGGCGGCGGCTCCCTGCGTGCCCTGCTCTGTGCTTCTGCCTTGAACAGGTAGACGTCTCCGCCGGCTCCGGCCCTGAAAGTTGCTCCGCAACGTCTCCGGGACAAAGACCCTTCCAGAGACCCAGGGGAACACGGCGCTGGCTCTCCAGGGTTCCCTCACCTGAACACACCTGCACTTCCACAGACCATACCTGCATCCCCCACAGAACGCGATGGTTCCTGGCCCAGAAAGTTCCTGGCTCAGAAATTTCCTGGTCCAGCATGGTCAAGAGATGTACAAGCTCCAGGTCAGGCCAAGTCCTGACCTAATCCGACCCACTCAGCCTTGCCAATGGCACACGAGTCTACACGCTGCTGTTACACGCAGTGGCATCATTCATTACAGGTTGAAACATGAGCCAGACTAGGTGCCTACACTTAACAGTTCAGCTTTTGAGAAAACAGAGGGTTTGTTTTGATGGGATTCATCATAGAGACTAGATTATCGTGAGGTATAGGGAGGGGAGGCAGCAAAGCAGCCCAGCCTGCCTACCATGAGCACAGCCAGCAGAATGGCTACACCAGCATCGGGTTGCCAAGTGAACTCTCTGCGCTCAGCTGTTGAAGTTTTTAAAATGTCTCTCCTTAGGAATCAACATTTATTTATTAAGGAAGCGTTCCCATTGCACAGCTGCAGAGGAGCACCGGGAAAGCTAGTATGAGGACAATGACAGCATGCTGCAATGAGACAGGCATTGTTTGGCTCAGAATTCCCTCCAAAATCACTTGTCCAAGATAGCAGGTTTTTTCCACAAGAAAAGAAATAAAGGGAATTTGACACATAACACAAAGTGAAAACCAGAACCTAGATGGGGGAAGGGTGTGTGTGTGAAAATCGTGTCACCGCAATGAATGTCAGATAAAAAGGGGTCTGTCACAAATCCTCCACTAATCCAATAATGTGAAAACCTCTTGGTATCACTGAGACATAGCACAAGGTAATTTATGATTATTATTATTATTATTTTTCAGAAACCACTCTGTATGTTTAGCCTTAGAACAAGACAGCAACTTGGCAATTTTCTTTAGCACAAAACCAAGGCTTTGTTTTTTTTATTAAAGCAAACTGATTTTCACATGTCACATTTACCATGCATTCCTCAGCCGGTATTTTTACCCTGAAGAAGAACCACTTCTCCCCCTCCACTTCCTCACAGTTGTCAGTTGTGTGACAACCATATTTAGAGGTAATCAGACAGGTCATATTACAAAAGTTAGTCGACTCACTTGAAACCTTAGCCCACCACCACCCCCACCCTAAACTTAATGGTATGTTCTATGCATTTCTGAAGAAAAGTGTCTTTCATTCATTCAACCTGCAAAGCACCACAGAGCTCTCTCTGCTGCATATGTTCCTTCAAAATACTATGTACAAATGAGACATTGCTCTATTTTTTGTTACATTTCCCCCCCCTTGAAATACATACTTAGCATTTTGTGAACTAATTTATGATCCATCAGATTCTCATCTTGCAGAGCCACCGCCATGTGTGTCTGGTGTCTGTGTTGGCCATTCCCACAAGCAGTTTTACTGCTCGTATCACAATTCTCTAAAGCAAAACTAATCCGGGATTCTTCCTAATGTAAACGGTTTGCTGCAAAAACCACTCAGATTTTCAAATAAATCAATGTGTGTTAATAAAATAAATACAATCAGAGTATAAATGTGGAACAGAAGTGGCGTTCCATAAGCACAGCTGTCTCAAAGTCCAAGCTGCAGGCTAGAAATCTTAATTTCAACTGACTCTCTCTTAATAATGGGTTACCTTCCTATAAAGCGTGAAGTCCATCTGCCCCAGGCAGATAAGTTTTGAAGCATTAAAACAGATAAAAATCTAACATTTTCTTTCTTGCATTGAATATGTGAATTCTAGTGTGCTATAATGTGAGAATTCCAACATATGACCATTATGGCATAATATCTCATCGCTCAGCTTGTCATTACTTCACTTGTAATTCTTATGTTAATTATGTTCATAATTACTGTAAACAGATGTGGTAGAAATTCATGTGACCTTTTACTGCAGAATGCATTTTGCACTCTTTCCACTTTTTTTCCCCCTTACCAACATAGTGTTAAACCAGAGAAACTACTTGTGACACATCCTGCACGTACGTGTGTACACATTTAACATGGAACCACTTCTACCTAATAATATTTCAGCCAAGGGACCACCTTGACATGAAAGTAGCGATGGTAACCAAGATGTTTACCCTGAAACATACCCCTAAAAGACCGTGCTTACAGTGAACCTTTTTGACTAAGCCTAGCTAAAGCCACCACTGGAGCCTAGGACTTAAATGGAGCACTGCATTTTTATTCAGCACCTTTGTTAATGTAGCAGGATCCTGCTTTACAACTGCAAGTACATGACAGCCATACAGCAATTTATTTTACTCACAGCCCGATCATCACTGTCTGTACACAAAACACATTTACAATAAAATCACTATGGATTTCATTAAGAGAAAGCCTACTCGAATTTCATTTCTTTGGACCTAATCTATAATTAGTGTGGACAGACAGGTGCAAACCCTTCTCCTCTACAGATGGCTACTGGAAATGGTGCAAAATAGCTCCTTCTGTTTAAACAACACACAGATAACCTGCTCTGCTCTTATCACTTACAATTACCTCCATTATACTGAACTAATGTTTACTTTAATAAAATGTCCACTGTTCTCTAAATGCTATTTAGAAACTTTCATATCAATGGCAGGAAAAAGAAGGGGAAAAAAAAAGGAAGATGGAAGTCAATGTCTTTCAGATGAAAATCATTTTTTGTGGAAAACAAAAAAGCCTTTTAAAGGGACTTTGATTTTACATCTGCTGAGCATTTTTCTTTATCCACAAAACCACACAGTATACTATTTCCTGATGTCTTTATGCTACCATATATTAATCAAGTTTATAGTAAATAAGAACACAGCAACTATGATTTTAAAGCAGTTCTTTACAAAGGACCCTTTACATTAAAAGTTCAGCTTTGAAACTAACTCATATAGGTCTTTCACGTGAAAGAAGGTGAAGAAAATGTAATCTGGAAGCCAATGCTTTAAGAATACACTCTCACTACTTATGCTAAATTCAGTGTCAGTTTGAACTTTTATAAATATTATAGATTTCTATTAAGGGCTGCATGAAAAAAGAGCTGTCTGCTACTGACTACAGGGATCAAAGTTTTCTTAATGTATTCATTAATCATTTTCTTTTTACATTTCTGTAGCCAAGCCATGAGAAATAACCCCTTCACAACACAAAAGTCACGTTTTATTTCAGCTGATAAGGCTTCTTGATCTCTGCATGCAACTTAAATTTCTACAGAACAAAGAAGCAAGCTCTTCTCCCTAGCCCCCCAATCCAAAATATCTGAAGCTCTGGCAATAGCAACATACTAATATCCTTATTCAATTAGCTAAAGATTTAATGGTAATGGACTGTGGCAAGTGGATTTGAAAGATGAAAATGACAATTGTAAGTAAGCCCTTTCTCCCATCAACCCCAAAGCAGATGCCCGTTTCACCCAAAGTGTCTGTCAACGAGGAGTTTGCAGTCTGCACAGTACCTCAGTGAAGTGAGCTTCGCATTCAACGCCTGTCGTCTGAAGTTCATTTCAGAGAAGTGAGAAACAGGATTTGACAGGGAAGAATGTCCTGAACCGACTAGCCACTGGCCAGCACTCCAGGTGGAGCTATTTTTCTCCCCATTATTCTATAAACAATACTCCCAGTATAATACTCCATGTGCACACAGGCATACAGAGTGTTAAGCGTATACAGATGAGAGACACCGTGTGATGTTTTACTGGTCCATTATTTGGGCACGAAACGAGTTAACATTAAGGTGGTCAAAAATGGTAGAAGGCAACGTTTTACTTAAAAAGATTTTGGAAACTATTTAAAAGCTCAAAGCCTTTGAAGAAAAACAACTTGTGCAGCAGTTGCCAGGAAGCAGTGACCTAACACTGCTGTCTGCATTCCATTACAAACAGAATGGTTCTTGTCTCCTACAGCATGTTCAACCCAGCCGCTCACCCTCCTGCAAACGTGGGGCCGAAGGAAGAAGTCCTGCCATCATCTCCTGTACGCCTCCGCCTGGCTCCGGTTTGCCAGAGACACCAACAGATTTAAGGGTGGGTTGGGTTATTGGTGGGGTCTGGGGTTTTCTTGTGCTGCTGCATGGCTGAGCTTCCCATGACAGCAAGGAAAAATGGCTCATAAATTGAAAGTGCAGGCAGTTATATTAAGGGTCCAGATAGGATAAAACTGACGTTAGAAAAGTTGCCAATTATCAGATAAAGTGTAACTTCCTAATTAAAATCCTCTACAGCTAGTCTACAATGTATCTCTCTCACACCTAACAAAGCCTTTAAAGCCAGCTCCATATTTTCACATATTTTCGTACCATTACGAATAAGCCATAGTCAGATCTTTACTGTTTTTTCCTACCGACGAGGAGCCACAGAACCACCTAATGTTAAAACCAGGGTGTATAAACAAGATAGACTAACTTTTTTAACATTCAGCAGAGCTGAAGGAAATTCCCTGATCATACTGGATTTCCTAAGGAAATCAGCCCAGAACAAACTGGATGAGGTTTTCAGACTTCTCATGGAAAGGTCAAGCATCAGCTTTAATAACCACTAGAAACCAGTTTCAATCCTCTCGGCTATCCGAATTCACTAAACCGTTAACAGAAAAGCAGAACAGAAAACCTGGACAATAGAATCCAAGTCTAAAAATGTCTTTCACGCCTCAAACTACCGTTAACAAAGTTGCTTATTTAAACTTTCCATCGCATCTGTCAGGATGCAGAAATGGAGAAGGAAATGTAAGGCTACAAGAGCATAATTAAATAAATTATATTCGCCCTTAGCCCTAACATATTGTGTTTACAAATACAATAATTATGTTTCTAGCTACATGTCAAAAGAAAATATTTTCCAAGTCCTTCAAAAAGCATGCAAAGCATTACTGTAAGTAGGAAGTAAGTCAAAACAGATTAGTAGACCAAAAATGGGGAAGAGGAGGGGGAGGAAAAAAAAAATCCTGCTTTGGTCAGCAACTCGGACCACCATCAGGGGATAAATCAATTTGCAGCAGCTGTGGACAGCCATTTAAGTCTGGGGCCTGAACAGATTAATTAGGGGGAAGCGATGTTAAAAGTTAAAGGGGTCAGCGTTACATTAAGCACACGAATATTTGCTGGAGGAAACGCCTGGCTGTACATACCAAGACTCAGAAGACATCCTTCTAGTCCGTCAGGGCTATGCCTATAGCCAAACGTTTGGCACTTGCAGTGTTCCCACGGACAGCACGGCAGCTCCCGCTGCCTGCGTTTGAGAGGTCCATGCCTCTCTTTGCCCAGCCCCTGCTATGCCATGCCTATGCCCGTCACCGCGTCCTGCTCTGCCTGCAAAGGCGAGCCCGCAGCTGTGCACAACGCGCCGTGCAAGTGCACCTTGGAGACGTTCCGGCAGCGTCAAGACAGACGCGTCCAGCCTTGCTGCGCTTGGCAGGGGGAAGGCGAGCAGCTGCGGAGGAAGGCAGGCTGGCTGCCGCGGGCTGAGCCGCTCTGGGCCGCGCCGAGCGACCTGCGAGCAGCAGCTGCCGGCTCCAAAGACGACACTGCCAGGAGCCTGCGCGACAGCTCCTACCCTTGCTGTGACTCAGGGCAGGGCAGAGGTACCAGGGGGTGACTGGCAGAGCCTGCTGCGTGCAGATCTGGAGACCCGCCGCTGCTCCACCAAAGAAACCCAAAGGGGTTCCAGGCGGCCCTTCCCCACCGCGGCGGTGGCGGGGAGCTCCGGGCTGCGGCCGGGCAGGGCGGTCCTGTGGCGCCGAGCTCTGGCTGCGATTCGGGGGCAGGCGGCGGAGGCTGCCCCAGTGCCTCTTACCTTCGCCCTCCCTTCCCTTCAACTCAGTGAACTGAAGGAAATCACATTTTAGCCCTGGTTGGAGCAAGAGCAATTTGAGAGCTGCGTCCTTAGTTACTTTCAGTTTCTCATCAATATTTGAGAGAGCAGGGGACAGCAAGAGCTCTATAAATTAACTCCTCCATAAATTAACGTGTCATGGAATCACCAGTGCTCCTGCTAGGGTGGCAAGTCCATCCCTAACCTAAACCAAATTTTAGCCCAATCTCTCAACTTTGGCACTAACAAAAGGACTTGGACTAACCAAAAGTCAACGGCTCGTCCGAATGGCCGGGAGAGTGGTTTTCATCCTTCCAATCTCTCTTATCTATGATGAATTTATGGAATCAAACCACTCAGCTCAGCTTGGCGAGCTGACATGATTACAGTGTAGGGCAGTTTTGGAAATATAATTCCTAACGTTCCCTGTCCTTTCAGGAAACAAGGTACTAGCAAGATCGCGGTGCAGCTCAAGACGATGTGCACCGCCTGAAATATTTCTTGCAAAGCAGCCCGAAGTGATATTGCCAATGCTACATCATAATCCGATGAAACAAAACGAAAATCCCACCAAAAATATTTCAGACACTCCGACTCACGTTGGCTAGCTGTGATCTGGGGAGGAGGGAGGAAGAAGGAAAAAAAGCAGGCAAGTCCTAAATCCGGCAAAAACCCAACGGTATGAAAAATACGTGCTTGGGAGGGTTGTTTTCTGCAAAACCAGGTTATTTGGCTTCTGGGCTCTCGAGAAATATTCGGGGCGCGAATCTGCGAGGCGGGGACAGCGGGTCAAGAGCTGCACGCAGAGCTAACCTCGCCCGGCAGCTCCGTTCCGTCGGGCTCGGTTAAAGCCACGGGAGCCCCTCGGAGCCAGGCGAGCCGTACGGGAGAGGAGGAAGGGGAATGGAAAAGGGGCTCGATCTCCTCCCGCCCCAGCGCGCCCTGCCCTGTCCGCGCCCCGTACTCACACTGCAGCGGACCGGAGATTCCCACCATTCGCCACGGGCTGCGAGCTGCAAATAAAAGTTCCCGTCCTGCTCGGGGGAGAGCCGGCAGCCCAGGCTGCTGGAGGGGCGAGGGGGTGGGAAGGGTGAGAGCAGCGCAGCGCGGCTTCCCTTCCCAGTCCAGATGATCCACGTCCACAAAAGTCAAAACGAGCTGAGGAGAAACTCCAGCTGCTCTTCCCCTCCTCCTCTCTCTCTCTTTTTTTTTTTTTTTTTTTTTTTTTTTTTTTAAAGGAGGATCAGCTCAGGAGAGACTACTGGTTCCAGGGGAAAGGACAAGAACCAAAAATAAAGCAAAGTCTCCAAGTCGAGATAGTTAATGCCCAGGTCCTTCTCCGTGTTGCTGCCGCCGCAAGACAACCGTGCTGTGGAGCGCAGGGAGCGGCCGCTGTCAGTGGCGGGGTCTCTGCGTGTCTCCGGGCATCCAGCGCATAGCTCTGCCCCCGGCGAAGCCGTGCCGCGCCGGTGCTGTACCGAGCCGAGCCGAGCCGAGCCGAACGAGGCCGAGCCGCTGCGCCCGGCTCCCCCGCTAGCAGGCAGCGCGCGCGGCAGGCAGCATACTGCCAGCAGCCGGCCCGGCCTCGCTACCCAGGTGCAGGGGGGAGGGCTTAAAGCAGTGGGAGGTGATAGAGGTAGGAGACATCTGTGTCGTGAGGGGGTTAGTGGGGGTCAAGTATATGTTAACAATAGGCGAGCGCGGTCCCTCTTGGGCAGCCTGCCTACTCTTTCTTTCGCTGGCTTTTACTGGGTGGACATCTAACTTGCTCCCTAATGATGCCTCCCCGGCTTTAAGAGTCCAGACTGCCCTGCAGTAACCCAAGACAAACACTTTCTCTAGCCATCTGGAGAGCTCCTGGCTGCTCTGCCTGTGTCTCATCACTGTGTGAAGAGACAGCAGTGCTAGAAATCAAGCCACTCTCAGATCTACTCTCTAATCCCCTTCTGTTAGCTGATTTCCAGTCAGACTGTTTGCTTTTGCATTAGATAATAGCCTTAGAGAAAACAATTATAATTTTCTTTTTTCCCTTTGCTCCCCCCACCCCTTCTAAAGTACAATATCAAGGAAGGCAGCCTTCTCTTTTTTCCCCTCTTTTTTCTTTTTTCTTTATTAATATATATATATATATATATATATATATATGATGCAATTTCACACTTTCCTGGAAGGGGATTCTGGATTCTTCTGAAAGCAGCTACATGATCGCAACTGCAGTGAAAATTAATTACTATCATCTACAATTAATAGAAGCATGCCACCGTTTGACTTCGTGTTTCGTTACATAATCATGTCGGTAGGCATCCATACATTTTCCGAGTCACCAGTTACTCCCCTCTATGTTTTTCAGAGAATATTATTGTCAGTCATACAACCTACAGCAAACCAGAACTCTTGCTGTCATGTTGACACTATATAAAGAAGGCATCTCCACCAGAAAAAATAAATCAGAACACCCCCTCCCAAAAAAAAAAAAAAAAAAAAACACATATCAACTTCATATATTGAGTGAAGTGGTGTGGTTTGGATTTTTCAGGCTGCAGATAATGGCTTGGAACTATCAGAGCTGGCTGGGCATTTGGCTTCATTTTTTTCCACATGTCAGATGTTAAGTAAAAGAGTGAGCACAAACCAGAACTTCTAATCAAGCTGCAGTCTTTGTTGCTCCACATATGTGTGCACATGCACTCGCACACACTATAGGCCTGATCTTGCAAATTTACAAATGCCTCATTTTAAGCCCAGAAACAGACCTATTGATTGCAAAGTAGCACCCCATGTGTTTATCATAAGCACATATGCATTTCCAGAATGGGAGAGAAGCATTCATGTGTATATATTTATCTAGATAGTTACAGAAATATTTATCTTCCTCTGTTTCTGGCTTTGAAAATTTGGTTGATTTTGAAAATATGTTTCATGGTCTGGATAATTCTACCTTTTCTACACAATTTTATAGCTTTAATGAACTGGTTGGCATAAAGTAGTACAGGGTCAAATTTACCTCCAAGAATATTCAGCTCAACAGAGCCTAAATTGGGATGTGATTTGATCTGCTGTGATTGCAATTTACAAAAGTGGTGAGAAGCCCTGAGTCTGGTGCTTATTTCTAATTTAAAAGGTATCTGATTTACAGAGGTCTATTTCCAGGCCAAAATTGATGGGAGAATCTTTTTTTAAAGTATTGTCAAATATTGGGAAATAATGTAAAATTAGCAAATGTTACAAAGCTTCCTTTGCCTAGGGCAGATCCAGAAACGTTAGTTGAGCTTGAAAATCTTTGTGGCGTGATACTTTCATCCCAATTGTCAAATGTGTGAGCTGAAAATTAAGAGATTTGATGATGGTCCCAATGTATGTTTTGCTGAAGTGTCAGGGACTGAACAGCAAGTTCTGATTCTCAGTTTACAGCTTAAAAAAAAACCCTCAGAGCTTCCTCTTCAACACGTGCCTTCGCACTGAAAGATCAATCAACTTCCTAGGTATTATCTTCCAAAATAGGGAAGGAACATCAGTTTTATTTTTGCCAGCGTTCATTAGGAGCTCTGGAAACTCTAGTCTGAGCTATTAGCAGTTTAATATCCACCTACTGATTGATTAAAGTTTGCAGACTTCTGTCTTCTCATTCCACAAAGAGAAAAATACAGAAATCACCTATGGAACCCCCAGCCCTGGCTCCCAGTAAGGACAAAGCCTACCCAGGTAGTGAAGCATAGCAGAGAGTGGTAAGTACAGATTGCTTCATGGCAACTATACTTTTCTAGTCACAGGAGGAGAATAAATTGACATGATTCCTAAATAATAAAAAATTGTAACCATCAAGTATTATCATTATATTGCAAAGCTGATGATTGAAGCCTAGCTCACTGCAAACTTCTCTTATACGTACCTTTTTCTTTTCTCTATTTATTCCCCAGAGAAAGCAGATATGTTTTAGTGAGAAGGAAAAATAAACATCATCTTTGAAAGATGAATTCATGTTTCAGGAAGGAGAAAAAAAATGCAGCCTCACAGCAGACCTCACAAATACTTGGTAACTTTACACCCTGCAGATTTTTTTCTGCAGACTGTAGATGCTATGTCTGATTTGACATATGAAGGATTTACACTGTGTATCACTGTGTGACATTGTGTGAGAGAAAGGCTGGTAAAAGTATAGTTGCACATGGAAGTCAGAAATATCCTGCAAGGCTGTCCAAATCTGACTATATTTTGATTGTACAGAGACCGATCAAATGTTCAGAGCTGAAACATGGCTTACACTTTGCTGTGAATAATTATATTATGGGCAGTCATCTGCACTGAAATTCTTGGAAGAGAATGTATATATCAGCTCACCTCATCGCTGTTTAAAAATAGAGACAGGCATGTCCCTCCTAATTGTCACTGCCTCGCAGCTCGCAGTGTTACACATTGTCACATATTCCCACCCAGACCTCAATCTCCGCAGACACTTTTCCACTCAAACTGTGCAGGCTTTAAGTCCATACTTGGGTTTGGTGTTCTCCCCCCCCGCAATGTCTCTCTATTAAAGCATCTTCCATTTCCAAAAGGCTCAGTTTCACCCTCCGCGAAGCACTCGAGAATCTAACTGTTTGCTTCTGCTGGAGCTGGATCAGGCCTTGGCAGGTGGGTCAAGGCTGCCCATGATTGCTGCAGTGCTCATTGATGAGCATGCATGGGGATGGAGCAACACAGTAAACATGCACGGTCAGATATAGAGTGGGAAACTCATCTTTGATAGCTTTAACTTACAAACCTTCCGTTACCCATGTTTTTCCAACAGTTCAGAGGTCCCTTTTACATGTTAGCATGGGCCACACTTCGTTTCCATTGGAGTCCGTTCACAAACCTTTTGTTGGTCCTACAGTCCAGAGAGTGACACTGGGGTGGAGGCTGTTGCAGGATCTGTGCTAACATCGTGGATACTTTCTGCAGAAAATCCCTCCCAGCGTCGCTGGAGTACAGGCTAAATCCTGCCTTGAGTCCTGCACAGAAAAGCAGCAAAGGGACACAAAGTCCTGTTGTTGCAGAAGTGCTGCCTCCTGTGCAGGGGCTCAGCCAGAGGGCCCAGGGCAGGTGGCTGCTGAGCAACTGGATGTGCTGTGCGGCTTCACATGTGGAGGAAAGATGCGCCGGGACTAGTGCTGGAGAAGGGCAGCAGAAAATGTGCAGTAGCAGGATAGATCCCCATCCTTTAGTATGCAAAGCATGTCCACTAGGTGATGTACATGCTGCAAGAGCTGACATATTACCTGCTTCTCTCTCTGCTCACACTATTGTTTACCCTTTGCCTTTGGTACTGAGGAAAGCGTATCAAGTTCCCTCCAAATTAAAAGAGAGAGGCTATCTACTTTCAGGAGTTTATAAGCTCCACTGATGTACTTTTTGATGTCTTCTCCTTGTCTAACATGATAGATTTTAGCCCTGCTTCATGTATATTTATTTGGGATATTCCTTAATTAAATTTTATGCTAAGGACATTTTTTATGTTCTTTCTGGCATTGTCAGGACTCCTCAAACCCCTTCAGTGTTGCAGCATTATGAAGCACTTTGGAGAAGAATATTTGCAGAGTGACAGAAAAAGGGGAGCTATGTTATTTTGCAGAAGAGCACGTAAACAAGTGCATATATTGGCAGTTATTTGCAGGAGTGCCAGCTTTCTCACTCGTTTTCAGTGGAATATGGCTTCTTATTAACAAAACCCAATATTTTCAAGATAAAGGATTCTACTGGTTAAATAAAGCAATACCAAGCAAAAAGAGGGAGAAACAGCATTTTGAAAAGTTTCTTTTTCACAGAAGCTAAAAGCGTATCTTGTCCTAATCCATTGTCCTATGGTTTATTTATATAAATAAATATTTGATGAATATTTATTAACTGAATATTTAATGTTAATCATATTTTTTTTTAAATATAAAACATTTATTTTTAGTGCTGAAATGTTCTGTGTGTGGTTTTGTTTTGGTGATTTGGTGTTTTTTTTTCCCCTGTGCTGAAACCTGGAGAATAAATTTCAAGGAAATAATACAGGCTGAGAGCTTGTTTTCTAACAAACATGAACACACCAAGACAGGAATAAAATTGGTTTCTATCAATCTCAAAGTGCAGGAAACATTTTGCTGTTGAGGTTCCTGGAAGCAATAATTGCTGTATTAACTGCCATACAACACACACACACAAACACACACACACTGTCACACAGGATACCTCCCCTAACAAGGGGAAACCGTTGCCCTAACACACATGCATCCAGTTCCTTAACTTCCCACCTGCTGGGCAGCCACCTGCAATAAACAATAGTGGTCTATTATCAGACAGTAATAAAATAAGCAGCCACAAAGCTGTTTACCTAAACATCACTACAAGTCCCTCAAAAGCTGAGCTGCAGGCTGGGCAAGACTTGCCTCGCCTCTGAGGCAAAGGTGGGGAACCTCTCACAAGACAACCTCTGAAGGCCAGCACGTTCCCATTTCAAATCTACCTACTGTTTAACTAGAGCCAGCGACCATCTGTGACACACGTAATGGTGCACAGCTACTCCAAAGTAATGAATCCAAGGTGCATGATCTGTGCCAGGTTTCCTTTTTGTATATACACACTCCCTCAGTGCTACCTCTCCTAAAACGAACAGTGACATTTTGTATATGGAAGGCTAACGACATAACTCTCTTATCTTTTTCCCTGACATGTTGACAGCACGTTATTCCACTTACACACAGGCTTAAACTGGGAGTAGAGCTGCATTTTCCCTGCTGGCTGCATCTGACTGCTATACTGACCCTGCTCCCCTATTGAAAAGCTGGCTCTTTCAGCTTTCACAGAGAGGTGAAGTCCTCCTTTGGTATATCAGATCTCCATGTCTCCAGCTGTAAATAAAAACAAATTGGTCTGGCTGGGAACTCTATTAATATCATGACCTCAGTATGATGTAACTGAAACCGCATTTTCCACACACCCCCCACCCACTGTTTATATTTGCATCAAACTAAGTTAAACAAAGGTAGGTTTTAAAGTCTCCGTCTGGAGGGGGGAAAAAAAGACTGGTCTTGAAGGCAGTTTTTATTGTAGTCATTGCTTCAAAATGCAGGTTTCTATAACCTGGAAAATTCCTTCAGAGACATCCAGAAATACTCAGATCTTGGTATTCTAGTTGCCTTTACATTGCATTTGCAACTGTGTGTGTACTCACGTGTTTTAGTTGTTCATACGTGTGTCAAAATCCAGTTTAGATTTTGCATTGCTCAGGTGTAGTCCTTCCAGTCCTGTTTTAGACTTCATAAGACAACAATTTGCAAATCAAGGCATAATGAGGGTATAGTACACGATGTAAGCTGAAAAACACACATTAACAGAAAGTGGGTATTTTATTTTGAAGCAAAACCCAACCAACCAACCTTCCAAACAAGTGCCATAGCAAGCAAAAATAGTATTTCAAAGTTTCAGACTGCTGGGGAAAAAGAACTCAGCTAGGTAACTGAGTCTGACACCACTTCATTTGTTGCACTCTATTTAAAGCCTGCTTTATTTTTAGAAAGAAACTGATGAAATCTAGTTTGCTCAGGAATAGCTATTTGCAGATCAATAGCAACTTAAAATGTTGTCTTGTATGCACATCATTGCAGGGAAGATGCTTTGATTCATCAGTCACTTACTATTTCTCCTCTCAGACAAAGAGGAAAAGTGGAAGCAATGAGAAAATGATGCCTTAGAGAAGGCAGAGGTATTTTTCCCCTTTAGCTGGCGAAAGCTTTCTTTTTAAAATCTTAGAGATGGGAGTGAAGGGGACATAGGAAGTAAATAAACCATAATACAGAAATATTCAGAAGGAGCAAAACACACTGAGAGAGATGCTATTTATAGAACAATGAAGAAATAAAGGTAACACTACACAGTGCAAGGCAGAAAATTACACCTTAAAGGGAAAGTAAGAATGAGGCTGCCTAAGAGAGCCCACACGTTTTATGGTTAAAAACAGGAGAGCTAAATTCAGCCTCCTTTGGTTGAACTGAGGAGCAACCAATTCCGGTGTATTCTCTGTCAGTTTGATGGAACTTTCCTTGAGATTAGGTGCTGCTGCATGTGTCAAAATCTCATCCAAAGTGCCATAATAATTTATTGCCCATCTGCAGAAACAACCTGATTCTGTCTCACTGAAATAACTTGACGTGTTTGGCCACTGATTTCCTAGGAAAGGAGCCGAACTAGAGCTCACACAGACCTTAGTACTAAAAATACTCTTCTTTTTCAAATAATGTATTTTTAGCTCAAACTTCTTTCCTTCTCACACAATTACTTCCCTTTTAACCACGGCGGGGGTGGGGGTGGGAGATAAATAAAAATAAACAAACACAGTATATTTGAGCAGGGACCAAGTAAGGCAAATTTAGAAGGAGTTTTAAAACATTTCTAAATTAGAAACTATTTCAGTCTGCAAGACAAAAACATGGTAAAATATATAAAGGATTAGTTGCCCTTTTTTGTCTTGCTTTGTTTGGTTTTTTTTTCACTGCCAGCAGTGACACAACTTACACACTATGTTGCTAAATCATACAAGAGATCCAAGAAGATGTGACTTCTGAGCTGCTCTAATCACCTCCAGGACACGGTGCTGCAAAAGAGCAAGCTTACAGCAGCCCCTGCCACTTTGCAAGGAGCTTAAAACAAATGGAAGATAAGCTTTCTGGAAGGTCCCATGTCAGAAACAGAGCACTTCTGATTAAATATCTGCATTTCTGATATCATGCCGGACCCTGTGAGTTTGGGGAAGGGTATTAGATTGCATGTTAGGAACAAGTTCTTTACCATGAGGGTGGTGAAACAGTGGAACAGGTTGCCCAGGGAGGTACAATACAATACAATAGAATACAATACAATAGAATAAACCAGGTTGGAAGAGAGCTTCAAGATCATCGCATCCAACCCATCAACCAATCCAACCCACCTAAACAACTAACCCATGGCACCAAGCACCCCAGCAAGTCTCCTCCTGAACACCTCCAATGATGGTGACTCCACCACCTCCACGGGCAGCCCATTCCAATGGGCAATCACTCTCTGTGTAGAACTTCTTCCTAACCTCCAGCCTAAACCTCCCCTGACACAGCCTGAGACTGTGTCCTCTTGTTCTGGTACTGGCTGCCTGGAGAAGAGACCAACCTCTGCCTGTCTACAACCTCCCTTCAGGTAGTTGTAGAGAGCAATAAGGTCACCCTTGAGTCTCCTCCTCTCAAGGCTAAGCAACCCCAGCTCCCTCAGCCTCTCCTCATAGCCTCTCCTCGTAGCCCTTCTCTGGACACATTCCCATCCTTGGAAATACTCAGGATGAAGCTTGTCAGGGCTCTGGGCAAACTGCTCTGGTTGAGGATGCCCCTGCTGACTGCAGAGAGGGTTAGACTAGATGGCCTTTGGAGGTCCTTTCCAACCCAGACCATTCTATGTTTCTATGATTTCTATCTGTGCTTAAGGAGCTGTAAGGACTGGTTATTGGTCTCATAACCATGAGATCTTCCCTAGGCTAGCAGCCAAAGGAGGGACTTACGGTCAGTTCTTCAGCTCTGACCTGGCAAATCTGCAAGGAAAATAATAATTTAAAATGTTTAGATTTAAAATTGGAGCTGAATCCTTTGTGTTTGCCTGTTTGGTGATACAGAATGAGCTTCTACTTTGTCCTTTTAAATTATTATTTTATATAATAAGATTTTTTTTTATACTGACTATAGGAGTGTGAGATGATGGATACCTTTGTGGTTATTTACAGAAGTATCTATAGAATAGAATAGAATAGAATAGAATAGAATAGAATAGAATAGAATAGAATAGAATAGAATAGAATAGATTAGACCAGGTTGGAAGAGACCTTCAAGATCATCGCATCCAACCTATCATCCAACACCACCTAAACAACTAAACCATGGCACCAAGCACCCCATCAAGGCTCCTGCTGAACACCTCCAATGAAGGTGACTCCACCACCTCCACAGGTAGCCCATTCCAATGGGCAATCACTCTCTCTGTATAGAACTTCTTCCTAACATCCAGCGAAAACCTGCCCTGGCACAGCCTGAGACTGTGTCCTCTTGTTCTGGTGCTGGCTGCCTGGGAGAAGAGATCAACCTCTGCCTGGCTACAACCTCCCTTCAGGTAGTTGTAGAGAGCAATAAGGTCACCCCTGGGTCTCCTCCAGGCTAAGCAACCCCAGCTCCCTCAGCCTCTCCTCATAGGGCTTGTGTTCCAAACTCCTCACCAACTTTGTTTCCCTTCTCTGGACACCTTTGAGCAAGTCAACATCCTTCCTGAACTGAGGGGCCCAGAACTGGACACAGGACTCGAGGTGTGGCCTAACCAGTGCAGTGTACAGGAGGAGAAAGACCTCCCTGCTCCTGCTGGCCACACTGTTCCTGATGCAGGCCAGGATGCCATTGGCCCCTTTGGCTGCCTGGGCACACTGCAAGCTCATGTTCAGCCTACAATCAACCAGCACCCCCAGGTCCCTCTCTGCCTGGCCGCTCTCCAGCCACTCTGACCCCAGCCCTCTTCTCACACTGAATAGTTATTCAACCTCTATTTAATAAAAAACAAGCAATAGAGCTGATGCTGCTTTTCCTATGTCTCTTCTTAATATGTTTTCTGCCTGCAAGCTTCCCAGTCTTGTTTATCTTCTCATATGGTTTTGAGGAAACAATATACATCTCCCCATGTCCTCCCTTTGCCTTTCTCAATCCATAAACAATCTTCTAGTGAAATTTGCTACACAGCAGCGAACTGCAGATCCTGATGAATCGTAGGCTTCAGTGATTTCTACATGAAGTCACTCTCTCTGTTTTCTGGGACTTGTGTGAAATTGATTCCTTCAGATGTCCAACTTCAAAGCTGGAGATGTCTTTTTATTAAATTCAGTATTCTTCAACAAAGTTATCCTCGTATTGGGATCGCTGTCATGCACCCAGCATTTCAGAGGTGAGTAACAGCCAGTGAAAGAATCTGAGAGTCTGATAGACTTTCTCATTTAGCTGTATCAAAACAAGGTTTCCTAATTTAACTTTGCATAAGCTTTGGGATCAACTCCAATAGTTAAAGAAGAAAATTTGAGGATTCCCAGAGTTAGCATCTCTTCATCTGAAGGCTTTTAAGCAGAGCTATTTAAGATAGAAGATTTTCATCAGGCTGGATGTGCTGTGTTGGGAGTTATTCCACATCACAAGAGCTATTGAATTAGGTCCCAAAGACACTGTATATCTCACAGAGTATCTAGCTCATGTACATATATAATCTTCTCTGTGTTCTACTTATCTGTGGAATGAGTGGGAAGCAGGATAGCCACACATCTTCAAAGACAATCTAAAAAAAGAAGGAAGAAAAGAAAAAAAGGAGAAACTGCAAACAAACCACCAAACATTTTTTCTCCTTCAGGTGCTGCTTCATTTCCTGAAGTCTCCCAGTTTGTGTTGTGTGTATGAATGGTCTCTGAATTCTTTCTTTCTGGATGCCATGAGATTCATTTTACCCCGTGGTTTTGGAGCTACCTACTCGAAATTATGATACCGATGAGCTGTGTCACATTTGGGTGAATATTTGTATCCCTTACATATATTTTGTATTAACATAGCACCTAAATGGGCAAACTTCAATTCTTAGGAAAAAAGATATAGCAGACTTCAACAGTTTTTAATCATAGGCAACTGGATTCAAACTTCAGCAGTCACTCTTCCTGCTGAAGCCATGGATGGTCACTGAGCACTGCCTGAGGTAGCAGGGTTAGGTCAATGTGAATGCGTGCGGCAATTATGCCGTATATGGTTAGTTTAACCTCACTGGTCTCCGCAGTGATGCCAGTCTGTCAGAAGGACACTGACTTACACTTTGGCCTTGCTGACCACTTCTACTAGCAGAAGTGATCTCCATGAATTTTCAGATGAGCTTAGTGTGAGCACATTTTGCAGAAGGGTTTTTTGTCTGCATTTCAAATGCATGAACGTTCTACAGTCTTAACAGTCCCTTATTAATACCATGGGTATCGTGGGGCTGTCATTAAACATTATCAAGACCAAGAACATACTATATCATTCTTCTGTGTGCCCATATGGTTGCCCAATATTCTCTCTCTATTGGAATGTGCTTGGTTTTGGCATCAGAAAGTTATCTGGAACAATAAGCTACAGGTTTCCAATCATGTCCATGTAATTGAAGTAGCACCATACTAAGACCATAGCTGCCGGCATCTGCTAAAACAGCTGTAGACTTAGGAACATCATAAAATGCCAGAACTGGGGATGTAGTCAATAGAGTCTTTAAACTCTCAAAGCACACTCCTGTTCTTTATCCTATTTCTTTTCAGTGTCTCTTCTAAGCAGTTTATAAAAAAGATTGGCCTTTTTAACGAGAGGTTAAGTACGAACTTGCTTCACATTTTATCATGCTGATGAGCTAGTTCTGATACATTTTTTAATGGTGGGATTTCAAATATAGTCCTGGTATCTTTTTTTTTACTGCCTCTGTTCTACTTCATGTCTGTCACACATCTTGACTGCTATAGCCTGTATTGTCCTGCTTAATTTTAGTCCAGCAGCCTCAGTCACAATCAGAACTTGTGTATCCCTGATGCTGCAATGTTTCTCCAGCTCCCAATAACCTATAATTATAAATATAAAGCCCTTTTAGGGCTTACAGGAATTCCTTTGGAATTGTTCTGAGCTATGGTGCCCAACTAATGATTAAAGTTGCAATTCCGAGTGATGTAATCATTTCAGTATTACCACAATAAAGTGGACCTTGTCTGAGGCTCTACCTGCATCTTGCAAGGATATTGTTGTATTGCTTGATTGTGAATTTTATCTTCCTGATGACAAGAAGACAACTCAGTTCTGAGTTCTGATCAGTAGTTCTCTACCATCCTACAAAGATTTCTCAACCTTCCTTCCTTCCTTCCTTCCTTCCTTCCTTCCTTCCTTCCTTCCTTCCTTCCTTCCTTCCTTCCTTCCTTCCTTCCTTCCTTCCTTCCTGCCTTCCTTCCTGCCTTCCTTCCTTCCTGCCTTCCTTCCTTCCTGCCTTCCTTCCTGCCTTCCTTCCTGCCTTCCTTCTTTTTCTCCTGCCTTCCTTCTTTTTTCCTGCCTTCCTCCTTGCCTGCCTCTTCCCTTCCTGCCTCCCTGTCTTCCTTCCACCCATCCCACAGATACTTTCATTTTTCCTCACTCATGATTGCCGTGGCAGTTATCTCACATTTTTTAACATTTACCTTGGCTTTTAACTGTAAGATTTCTGTGAGGAGTATTTGTCAGTTCTTTACAATCCTACATATCAGACGCTCTCTGATGTCTTCATCCTTGTTGGTATCAAAGCCACAAGGCTCTCTGTATTCATTCTGAGTCTATCTGAAGACTTAAATCACACGAGAATGTGCTTATCAAACACGTTAAGGGCAATGTCTTAGCATCACCTTCCTTTAGAAAGACAAATGATTCTAAAATATTTTCTGCTTCACTTCACACGGGATAAATTGATGTGCTAATGTGCACATCATTACTCTTGGTGCTAAAGTGTACTTCACTGCTCCTTGTGCTAACTTTTCTGCAGCACTAATTTCACACGTGCCATTTGATTATATTTACATCTGGAAATCTGGAAAGCATTGCATAGTACCAAATAATTCACCTTTTTTATGTTTAATGTATGTGCTATCAGAAAGCAGAGTAAAATGAGGAAAAGAATTCCTCTCCTTCAGAGGTGCAACTTCTAGAGGCCAGTGATGATGCAGGGGTTGTGGTGATCTCTCTTAAGAGAATAATATGCTGCAGTTTACAGCTCTTCTTAGAATCCTGCTTATAATTCTAGCTTTGTGAACGGCCAAATAAAACTTGTTTTGTTGCCCTGGCAAGTGTTTCTCCATACTACCAAGTGCTTGTATTTCCCATGAGAAAATTTCCCATGTTCCCAGAGGAACAGAGAATACAGGATTTGAGGGGTGGGGGGGGGGAAAACCCAAGCATCTGATCCCTTTCCTTTTTCTCTCCTGCCAGTCATTGAAACCATTATTGTATTTTTTATCAGCAATATGAAATCTGCCCCAGTTTGTGGGATATGCCTGTAGGAGTGTGCCGACGTGTTTGTTTGTTAGAGCCTGTACTGAGTTGTCAGTGACAAGGTCATAGGCATATGCCCAAAAGACCTCTTCTGTATTAGCCAGGAATACCCAGGAGTGGCTGCACTGCTCTGCCCCAGCTCTCACAGAAACATCCTTCCAAAATACATCATTGCCACCACTGCTTGCCAGGACATCCTGCTCTTCTATAGGCTTGACACCTTTATAGGGGGCACAGAAAGACCATCACTATCCCCACTCTGCTTCACTTACACCATTGATGTTCTCATGTATCACTCTACCAAATTTGGTGGGGCCAAAGCAGTGCCCTCAGCTCATCTGGCAGTAGTCCTGCTTCCCAGCTGAGACCCAAGCTTCAGTATCACAGAATCACAGAATTAACCAGGTTGGAAAAGACCTTTGAGACCATCAAGTCCAACCTATCACCCAACACCATCTAATCAACTAAACCATGGCACCAAGTGCCTCATCCAGTCTCCTCTTAAACACCTTAGGTGATGATGACTCCACCACCTCCCTGGGCAGCACATTCCAATGACCAGTCTCTCTATCTGTGAAGAATTTCTTCCTGACATCCAGCCTAAACCTCCCCTGGCACAGCTTGAGACTGTGTCCTCTTGTTCTGGTGCTGCTTGCCTGGGAGAAGAGCCCAACCCCCACCTGGCTACAACCTGCCTTCAGGGAGTTGTAGAGAGCAATTAAGTCTCCCCTGAGCCTCCTCTTCTCCAGGCTAAACAACCCCAAGGGAAGCCAATAGATTTCCCCTACTCATAGCATGCACTGTGGAGTAGTGCCTGCAGTCTTTCAGAGGCAGGTGCTGATAACAGCACCACACCAGTTGCACTTGTTGAAAAGCAGAGCTAATTACAGACAGAAAAAGAAAGAAAGGGGGGGGGGGGGGGGAGGGAAGGGCTTTGGGAAAAGTAAATATATCTATAAAAATACAAAGAATGGAGTCTGAAGTGGGTCTCTTGATTCTTCCCAGTAGAGGGAGTAGGGAGTTCCCTCCATCTTTTCTCTACTCATGATGTGTAAATAGGGAACTTAAAATGACAAGAGAGAAGAAAAGCCCTTTCACCTCTTTTATTTCGGTATGTATTAGCTTCCTACACAGGGTGGGGCATTCTTCCAGACTAACTGAAGCTAATTTCTCAGGAAACTGGTTTCACTACTTGGATGTTGTTATGCAACATTATAGGACTGGTATCTGTAGCAAAAATACCCCAGATCATTTGGAAGGGTACTCACACTATCGAATATACTATTTTGAGTTGCATGCTTCTTGCAACCACTCAGCAGAATTGGCAAGCTTGATTTATTTTAAAAGGAATCAAGAATAGATCTGCTTTTGTGGCAACTGTGGTACTCGGTGAGGAAGAAGAGGAGGAGAAATTAAAGATGATCTAAGGGCTGGAGGACTTCTGCTTTGAGGATAGGCTGAGCAAGCCAGGACTGTTCAGCCTGTTGAAGACTCCAGGGGATCTTAGAGCTGCCTTCCAATTCCTGAAGGGATCCTACAGGAAGGGTGCAGGGGGACTTTTCATTAGGGTGTCTAGAGACAGGACTAGGGGTAATGCTTTGAAGCTGAGGGAGAGTAGGTTTAGACTGGATCTTAGGAAGAAGTTCTTCAGTACAAGGGTGGTGAGACTCTGGAACAGGCTTCCCAGGGAGGTTGTGGCTGCCTCCTCCCTGAGGGTTGTCAAGACCATGTTGGATGAGGCCAGGAGCAGCTTAATGTAGTTGAGAGGCATCCCTGCCCACAGTGGAGAGGTTAGAGTAGATGATCTCTGAGGTCCCTTCCAGCCTAGACCATTCTATGGTTCCCAGGCTTCCTGATAAGTGCAGGATGTTTATAATGGTACCATGTCCTAAAGTGCATGAGCTTAGTAATTAACAATTCTCTAATGATTATCATTGCTCTCTGTTCTTCCTTAGGGCTTTCATCCAGGGTACTTCACATTAAATAAAAAGATCCAGTTAGTTTCCAGGTGAGGAAATAAAGGCACAATGTGAACACAACTCATGTACAGTGACACCCAGAAGGTCACTGGCACAGGATCACCCTAGGACCAGTTTAGTGCTCTCAGCCCCAGGCAGCACATTGCCTCCCAACCTCATCCCCATCTACCAAGTGTGGCTCTCAATGGATAGCTACAGAGGAGCAATCCCATTCTTCTTTCAGCGATGGACTTGGATAGTCACAAGCCAATTAAAGATAATCTCAGCAACATTACCTTCGGTGACTCCCAGTAAACCAAAACCTACTCTGCCAAATATTTGGGAGTTCATCACTGAAAGGAGAGGGCATCAACACAGAACCATAACCCCAGAAGGATCACTGGCAGCTGTGTGGAGACACACTTCCCTTCAGACTGGGACTTTGCTGATGTGAAATGATCAAAATTGGGAAACCTTTCTAAGCTTGTGAATAGGGTTAAAGAGGTTTCCCAATTTTATCACAGTCTCACAGTATCACTAAGGTTGAAAGAGACCTCAAAGATCATCAAGTCCAACCTGTCACCACAGACCCCACAACTAGACCATGGCACCAAGTGCCACATCCAATCCCCTCTTGAACACCTCCAGGGACAGTGACTCCACCACCTCCCTGGGCAGCACATCCCAATGGCGAATCACTCACTCAGTGAAGAACTTTCTCATCACTTCCAGCCTAAACTTCCCCTGGCGCAGCTTGAGACTGTGTCCCCTTGTTCTGGTGCTGGTTGCTAGAGAGAAGAGACCAACCCCTTCCTGGCTACAGCCACCCTTCAGGTAGTTGTAGAGAGCAATGAGGTCTCCCCTGAGCCTCCTCTTCTCCAGGCTAAACAACCCCAGCTCCCTCAGCCTCTCCTCATAGGGCTTGTGCTCAAGGCCTCTCCCCAGCCTTGTTGCCCTTCTCTGGACACGTTCAAGTGTCTCCATGTCCTTCTAAAACTGAGGGGCCCAGAACTGGACACAGTTCTGATCATTTCATATCAGGAAAATCTCAGTAGCAGCATCACAGGAACTGAAATCACAGGAACTCATGCACTAGGCAGAAATGGTTTCTTTCCAGAGTATTAATCAGGCAGCCTTAAAGAATTTTAAAATAAGCCTATTATTAATTTGTGCTGTGGTAAATTTCAGAGCAACACTAATTGCTTAATATTAAAAGCCAAGGGAAGCACAGTGGTTCACATCACTAAGTTTTGTAATTATTATTATTTTTTTCCAAGAAAAAAAAAAAATACAATGGCATCTTCTGTTTTTATCAACTTCCCTTTGAAGCTTTTATTAACCTCAGGCACAAAGGTTCATTGTAGACTTCTCCTTAGCCAATAGCTCCAAAGCGTGCTGAACACAGTCTGACATGAATATTGGAGTTTGTCACCATCAGAATCATAGAATCATAAAATCATTTGGGTTGGTAAAGACCTTCAGGATCATTCAATCCAAGCATTATTCTTACTTTACCAAGTCCACCATATCCCCAAGTTCCACATCTACAAGGCTTTTAAACACATCCACAAGAATGGTGACTCAACCACCTACCTGGCCAGCCTGTTCCAATGCCTGACAACCCTTTCAGTGAAAAAAAAAATGTCCTAATATCCAGACTAAGCCTTTCCTGGTGCAGCTTGAGGCCATTACCTTGTTCTATCACGTCACTTGGCAGAAGAGACCAATCCCACCTCAGTCCAGCCTTCTTTTAAGGAGTTGTAGAGAGTAACGAGGTCCCTCCTCACGCTCCTCTCTCACAAACTAAACAACCCCAGGTCTCTCAGCTGCTCCACACCAGACCTGTCTCCAGACCCTTCACCAGCATCTGGACCTGCTCCAGCACCTCTGTGTCCTTTTTGGAGTGAGGTGCCCAAAACTGAACCTAATACCCAAGGTACGGCCTCACCAATGCATAGTACTGAGGGATGCTCACCTCCCCGTCCTGCTTGCCCCAGCTCTTTTAGCTGCTAAAGGGAAACAGCATCCCTGCGAGGATGTTATCCTGAGCTGTGTCAAGGCTCTTCAGTACGCACACGACACGACAGCACAGTGTCCTACTACTTTTTGGACTTCTCCCTTGGTATTTTGTTTTCAGCAACCCTACGCAATCAGAATGGCAGTCCGGCTCCGATATGCCTAATTCCCTTTCTACTTTCCCAGATTAGCTTCCCTGGCTGTGTTTGATTAGGTATAAACTGGCCTTGGAGTATTAATTTCTCCTGGTTAATTGTGCTTTGCGTGTTATACAGCCAATGCAGCACAGAGACAAACATGAAGAAAATCTTCAAAACCACATCCCACACGAGTCCTAGCTGTTGCTCCGCTCAGGGTCTGGCAGTTTCAAAGAGAAGGCACAGCTTACTGGTAAGGGATTTATCCTATTCTGTTTTGTGGCGTGGTGCTTTGCACTTCTGACATCCCCCCAGCAAGGTCCAGGAGAGTCTAACCTTGGCAGCCAGTGCATAACCTGTCACCTATTTTCGGTGGCACCAAATTTTGTATCAGTTCTAATCTGGGTTTCTCTGGCTTTTTCCTCTTGACTGCCTCTGGTTTCTTGATAATGCATCTCTTTCCTTGATGGGTTTTCTTCCCTGCAGTTTCATTTCATGGCACTGTTTTGAAACAGATGCTCTGGCTACTTGCACAGTCAGTCCTGCCAGCTTCATGATTCTTCCTTGCTGTTTTTGACTGTAACCCTCAATTTACTAAGGCCTAATTGTAAGAGATAATGGGAAAAAAGACCAAGTAGGCAAAACATAAAATGTAATGTCAGACATTCAGCCCCACATTTTCTACAGCATATTTGATTTTTTTCAGTAATAGGAATTTCTGGTTCCGTGCTTTTTATTTTGGATATAATGAAAACAGATTCTTTGCTGCAGCTTAGTCAAAATAAAATGAGCTTTATAGTATATAAGAACCTCTGGGAAGACAATTGGAAAATAGTATTTTGTTCCCTCTCTGCCCTTTAGTAAAGTGTGGTGCTTAGTTCAGTGGTATCAGCATGAGTGTTTAAAGTGAGGTGCATAAATCTGTATTTACAGCCACAAGCAGATTGCTTGCTTTATTTATAAATAAATTATACTTATCATATCAATATTACTTCAGTGAGGACTATACAGTTAGGATCTCTAAGTACCCAGCCATTGATGAGGTATCCCAGTATGTCACAGGCACCTATTTTTAGGCATCCAGGTACGACATTTTCGATCTTAATGCTGATTTTTAATTCACTCAAAAGCTTCCTACAAACACAACAGAAAATCAAGTACTCATGTATGGCAGTTTAATATTTGAAAACCCCACAGTGTGACTTGATTATTTTGTATTATAAGATGCCAGTAAAATGTCAAATGAGGTCTGGTTTCCTAGAAGTGTAGTAGATTAGCAACCTTTTAGCAAAAACTCTCCACTTCTATTTCTCCTTCTGTGAATTCCCTGTGTCTTCTAAGGAGAAGAAATTAGCTCTCTAGACAACACTGCAGTCAGTGATTTCCAGGAAAACAGAACAGCTATGCCAGAGAACATCTTTGCTCAAGAGTTTACACTGCCCTTTGGAATTTATGGTCCCTAATGTTAATCACTGTTCATTGCATACAAGACCATTTCTGGGTCATGAGGACATTCAGTGGCCATAAGGCCCTTACAGACAGGCCACTGGTCTAGAGGAAGTGTACTGAACCATGATGATTAGAGAGGGCATTACTGAAAGATTCAAATGAAGAAATAAAGATAAAACTATGTATGAATTACCCTGAAATTACCTTTTGTGACAATATTTGTGCCAATACAACAAAAGCAGAAAAATTCAAGTGAGATGGACTTTCTTAGGGGGAATGTCAAAGTTTAAGGGAGGACAAAAGCACAACGTTGTTCTGCTGAAGGTCTGTTGAGGTCCAAAGAGTGACCTGAGTACTCTTAGGAATATTTGTTAGGACAGGCAGCCAAGAAGGCCAATGGCATCCTGGCCTGCATCAGGAACAGTGTGGCCAGCAGGAGCAGGGAGGTCATTCTGCCCCTATACACTGCACTGGTTAGGCCACACCTTGAGTCCTGTGTCCAGTTCTGGGCCCCTCAGTTTAGGAAGGATGCTGTCTTGCTGGAGCACGTCCAGAGGAGGGCAACAAAGCTGGTGAGGGGTTTGAACACAAGCCCTATGAGGAAAGGCTGAGGGAGCTGGGGTTACTTAGCCTGGAGAAGAGGAGACTGAGGGGTGACCTTCTTGCTCTCTACAACTACCTGAAGGGAGGTTGTAGCCAGGCAGAGGTTGGCCTCTTCTCCCAGGCAACCAGCACCAGAACAAGAGGACACAGTCTCAGGCTGCACCAGGGGAGGTTTAGGCTGGATGTTAGGAAGAAGTTCTACACGGAGAGAGTGATTGCCCATTGGAATCAGCTACCTGTGGAGGTGGTGGAGTCACCTTCATTGGAGGTGTTCAGGAGAAGACTTGATGGGGTGCTTGGCTGCATGGTTTAGTTGTTGGGTGGGTTGGATTGGTTGATGGGTTGGACGCGATGATCTTGAAGGTCTCTTCCAACCTGGTGTATTGTATTGTATTGTATTGTATTGTATTGTATTGTATTGTATTGTAACATGGTTGCTGTGGTGAAGTAAAGCCACAGACAGCCCCCAGGTTCACATATCCAAGAATTCCTACAGAAGTGTGAGTTGGAAGATTATGCTTGCTGATATGAACATTCCTGTGAAATAATGTACATGCTTGTGAACTCTCATTTGTAACCTTCAGTACGTCCAGCTCCTGTAGGTTTCTTTAAGATGGGCCAATTTTTCAGCAAGTGTGTGGAGATTTGAGGCTTTAAGACCTTCATACTCTAAGGTTATGTATGCTGTAAGAATTCAGGTAGAATGAATAATTAAGACAGGTTGGATGGTTTCGACCTCAAGCTGTGACCATTTGTTTGGCTTTTTTATTTGGTTGGGGTTGGGGTTTCATTCAAAGCCGAAACTCATGACAAAACTGTAGGGTCCTGGTTTGTGTTTTCTTCACCTTGGGCTCATTGTGTTAGTATGTCAGATGATAAAGTAGTCTGAACAAGTTTGCCTCTGCAGACTCCTGGAACATTTCTTGATGATTGCCAAGTTCCAAAGAAGAGCATTGCCAGCCATCCATGCCACACTGAAATTACAGGAGCCTCTTTTGTGATCCATTGGGCAGGCTATGCTGTGTATTGGCACAGAAAGTGACTCCAAGAAACAGCAAGAAATGGAATGACCCAGGCTGGAGAGGATAAATCAGTATGCATGAAAAACAAAAAAAGTTTACATTTCACAAAAGCTTATAGTTTAACTGCAGTATTTTGCTTAACTTTCCTGCAAAACGTGTATTCCAGTGAGAGGGAACAGATTAAAGAGTCTGTTGGTGGGTGTAGACTGCAAAATCATAGAATCAATAAGGTTAGAAAAGACATCAGAGATCATCAAGTCCAACCTATCACCCAACACCTCATGACTACTAAACCATGGCTTCAAGTGCCACATCCAATCCCCTCTTGAACACCTCCAGGGACGGTGACTCCACCACCTCCCTGGGCAGCACATTCCAATGACGAATCACTCTCTCGGTGAAGAACTTTCTCCTCACCTCTAACCTAAGTTTCCCCTGCTGCAGCTTGAGACTGTGTCCTCTTGTTCTGGTGCTGGTTGCCTGGGAGAAGAGACCAACCCCCTCCTGGCTACAACCACCTTTCAAGTAATTGCAGACAGCAATGAGGTCTCCCCTGAGCCTCCTCCAGGCTAAAAATCAACCTGACTACCCCACAAATACCACATCCTTGCAGCTGAGGTGGGTTGGTCAAAGGTAGCTCCACAAGCCATAAAGTAAAACTGGTGGTGAGCACTTTGCTGAGAAGAGGTCACAGTTTGCCATGTTATTCATGCCACTGCAAATCATTGCAGTTTTAGATGGACACTATTTTACTTTGAAGTCTAACTATAGGAAACACCACGTTCGGTTCTGTACGCTTGGATTTCATGTGTAAATGGCCTTTCTGTACCTGCAGACATGCTATTTCAATGGAGGCTGTCAAACACACATGCAACGTGGAATATGGAAAGAGGAAAACATAAATGTCACACAATTGTACTCTGCACTCTCGCTGACATTTCAGCTTTCCTCAGAACACCCGCAATCAAACAGCCGAAGTCTCCTTTGGAGCCTCACAAAGGGTTAAGGCAGCTTGTTTGGCATTAGATATTTGTATAATGAGCTTTTACTGAAGTAATTAAAATTTGTTTATAATTAATACAGATGAATTGGTTTCTGCACAATAATAGTTAGGAGATTAACAAAGGCCACATTTTGGCAACAGGACTACATTCTTTTCCAAGTGCTGTGGGACTTTATCCAATGAATGTCTGTCCAATCCGGCTGATTCTTCAGAGCTGCCATATGGCACTGCTATGCATTACAATTTTTTTTTTCTAAAAGGCAGCCATATGACATAACTGATCTTCAAAACGTTGTCAGAAGGCATTACCTAGGTAGGCTGCGAGCTGCTTTCCAAAAACTTAGCAAGCACAGGGGCTATTAATTATGAGCAAAAGAAATGTGCACACACACGCTGGAAAGTTGGCATCCTTTCCTCCCGAGTCACAGCTGAGCATCTCTTAAAATGCTCCAGCTCAGAAAGTGAAGAAGGTTTTGTTGGTTGCTTGTTTGTTTGTTTGTTTTAGCTTTACACATCTTCCTCTAAAACATTAGTGCAGCGATTTCACAATCAACTTCTCTCAGAAGTGTCAGCACATCTGACCCCAGTGCCCATGAGTGGCTTATTTTACCAGCAGAATGTACTCTTAGACTAACCCCACTGCTTTCACTGGCACATTTTCTTAGATCAAGAAATTGTTACCTTTCCACACCCTCACATATGTCCTCTGAAATCCAAATGGTCCCTGAAGCCAACTACATCATTTGTTGGGGCTATTCAGTCTGGAGAAGAGAAGGCTCTGAGAAGACCTTATTATAGCCTTCCAGTATCCTAAGGTGGCTACAAGAAAGCTGGGGAGGGACTTTTGAGGGTGTCAGGGAGTGATAGGACTGGGGGAATGGAACAAAACTAGATTCAAATTCACCTCATATGAACATGGTGAGAGACTGGCACAGGTTGCCCAGGGAGGTGGTGGAAGCCTCATGCCTGGAGGTGTTTGCAGCCAGGCTGGCTGTGGCTGTGAGCAACCTGCTGGAGTGTGAGGTGTCCCTGCCCATGGCAGGGGTCTGGAACTAGATGATCCTTGAGGTCCTTTCCAACCCTGACAATTCTATGATTCTATGTTATATCATTCGCTGTCATGGGGAAAGGGACTAAGGGTCCCTGTTTCTCCAGCATTTGGCATTAATGTTGCCATGAATGACACCTGAAAACCTTAACTGTACTTCTTCTTGCACTGTGCAAGCTGTAGTATCACCATGGGTGGTTCTTGTTCTTTTCTATTCTCTTTATTAGCCCAGTAGGCATAACCATGCTCATTCTTCTCTGTAAAAGCTCCCAAATGCTTCAGCTTACCCTGTTAAGGATCTAGCAAAGTGACTCTCCTAAAACCTACCCCAAGGACCATTGTAGTCATTCTCAGCGCAGAAAACTTCCACAAAACTGGAAACATGCTCTGGCTTTGTCTGCAGTATGACCCTGTTGTGGCTCCCATTTTGAAACAGCTCTTCCAAACTGCTATTCCATGTGGACAAACTTTTTTTTTTTGTCTAAAGAGGAAGTATTGCTCCATGCATTTAGCAGCTGGAAAAGCACATAGACCTCTTTTGGCCATGTGTGCAGTCCTCCTCTTCCCAATCATTAAGGCATTTGGGGCATGTCTGCAGTTATATTTGCTGTGTGCCTTGGTTGGTGTTTCCTAAGAATGTGAAATGATCTGGAACAACTACTGGCTGCTCAGAGTGGACATACTGCATCACTGTTGCCCACACTGCTGTGTAACTTCTGCTTAGGAGGGTGATATTTTAGTGGAAATACTCTGAATTCCAATTCTAGATCCCATAGTACATCTGTGGGATCCTCAGCTGATGTGATGCAGTTCATCTTAATTCCCACTGTAGGAATCAAATAACTGATGGCAAAATTTGGGATCAAATTAAATTGTTATTCTGGTTATTCTCTCCTAATGTTCTTCAGATATTGTCTGGCCAAGTGGACTAGCCCATTATTCTTTTGCTGATTAGCAAAAATAGGCTTCTGCAAGGATGTGAAAAAGTTATTTAAAAGATAAAAGAAACTGCAGAGCTCAAGGCACGATCTCAAAAAGTTCAAGCTGATGTCAAAAATCCCCCAGACAGAGCTTGTTTTGTGGTAGCTTTATACTTTGAGCATCATTCAGTGGCAAAGGATGCTGTGATTGGTGCTGCAGACCTGATAACAGAAGCACTCAGTGCTTTTCTCCAGGCTCCTGGAGCAGTGATGTCTCTCACATGAAAACTCTCTGTATTGCTACAGCCACCTGAGAGCTTGATATTTCTTATAGCTCAGTATGTAGGTAAGGAGTTCAATGCTGGTAGAACAGCTTGTGACACTGGTGTAAAGGATTTAGCAAGACAATGCTGGATCAAAAGACAGGGTACCACACAAAGGAATCTTAATGATAATATTTCATTATTTGGTTGTCTAAAACGTTCAATGGCAGTGCATGAGATACCTTTCTTCTTTGTGGTGTTTGAAAGGCAGGCTAATGACTGCCTGGAGTGGCCAACCATACGGATAGGCACTGCTCTGAAGTTCGTCACTTTTAATTGATGGGACACATTGTGCAATGAGAAGTTGAAATTTTGTTCCCCTGGCCTGTATGGGCATTGCTATTCACTCAGCCTTTGTAAAGGATGCAGCTTCCCCAGAGAAGATCTTCTTGTTCACCTCAGTGGATAACAAAACTATTTCGTTCAGCTTGACTATCTGTAGAAAAATGTAAGGTACATTTTGGAGACTAGTGGGAAAAGACTGACTTTTAACTTTGAGTTTTCTAGCCTGAGAGCAGATACCTGCTCCAGGCAGTTACTACTGAGAAACCTGATTCAGGCTTTTACCAGGATTCAGGATGAAAGCTGTTGACATAGAATCATACAATGGTTTGTGGTGGAAGGGACCTCCAAAAGTCATCTAATCCAACCCCCTTGCACTCAGCAGGGACATTCACCATTAGGTCAAGTTGTTCAGAGCCTTGTTGAGCCTGACCTTGATTATCTCCAGGGATGGGGCCTCAACTACCTCCCTGGGCAACCTGTTCAGTGTTCCACCACCCCCATAGAAAAGAATTTGTTCCTAACATCCAATCTAATTCAGCTATTCTCTAGTTTGAAGCCATTGCCCCCTGTCCTGTCCCTGCAAACCTTTGTAAACAGTCCCTCTCCAGCCTTCTTGTAGCCCCCTTCAGGTACTGGAAGGCAGACATTAGGTGTCCCTGGAGCCTTCTCCTCTCCAGGCTGAACACCCCCATCTCCCTCAGCCTGTCCTTGTAGCAGAGGTGTCCCAGCCCCCTGATTATTTTCATGGCCCTCCTCTGGACCTACCTCATCAGGTTGATGTCCTTCCCGTGTTGAGGGCACCAGAGCTGGCTGCAGTACTCCAGGTGAGGTCTCACCAGAGCAGAGTGGCAGAATCACATCTCTCCGTCTGCTGGCAGCGCTTCTGGGGGTTGCTTAGCCTGGAGAAGAGGAGGCTCAGGGGAGACCTTATGGCTCTCTACAACTCCCTGAAGGCAGGTTGTAGCCAGGTGGGGGTTGGTCTCTTCTCCCAGACAAGCAGCACCAGAAGAAGAAGACACAGTCTCAAGCTGTGCCAGAGGAGGTTTAGGCTGGGTGTTAGGAAGAAATTCTTCCCAGCAAGAGAGATTGGCCATTGGAATGTGCTGCCCAGGGAGGTGGTGGAGTCACCATCCCTGGAAGTGTTTAAAAAGAGACTGGATGGGGCACTTGGTGCCATGGTTTAGTTGATTGGATGTTGTTGGGTGATAGGTTGGACTTGATGATCTCGAAGGTCTTTTCCAACCTGGCGAATTCTGTGTTCTGTATCCTTCTGTATTCTGTATGAAAAGAACAAAAGTGTTTTGCTGTTAAAGCTAAAAACTTACATATGTTTGCTGCATTGTGGCTGCTGGTAAAAGGGTTTATACCGTTTGACAGTGTTAGAACTGAGGAGAATTTGCTCTGTCCAGGATTTTCTTGGTGATTTTGTGACACAGCTTCTCACACAGGGATTTCTTTAGGGGTGAAGCCGTGAATGGTGTGTTTAAGAATGCATATGCTTCAGAGATAAAAGCCTGAAGGGGACATGCAGATGACAGCAGAGAAGAGAGAGCCCACAGCTGCCATGGTCTCAAGAGTGTGTGGTTATCCAGCCCAGCCGCTTTGCCTGTAAGAATGGGCAAGCTTTGCTGTCTTGGCTCGTTTGCTCCTTGCCCTGCTCCGTGAGCTCTGCTTAAGTGCTCTTCTGAATTGAGACACATCGTGGGTTTTAAACAAAGAGCTGTTACAACACACACACACAAATAGTGGCTGCAACAGCTGTTGCATAAGTGTTAAAAGTTTACCACGAAAGCATGAATTAAGGCAGATTTATGAATTTGTTATTTTTAACGTCTCTTTGGGATAAAAACGTATTTAGAAGACATGCAGTAAAACTCCTTATGAAAAGTAGTTAACTTGACATGTAGGAGACACAATCTCCAAAGTTTAATAACTTGCTATTTTTCATAATACAAAAAGAAAAAAAAAGGGGGGGGGGGGGGGGGGAGGCAATTAGAATCCATTATGAACTAATGTCAAACCATCTCCTTGAGCTGAGGAGGTGCTGATTTATAGACATCTGAAATATGTCTTGAACTGATAAACATTTTCCATTTATGCAATTGAAAGACATTTAAAACAACCAAGCAAAATCATTCTTAACTTCAAAAAAAACCACCTTTTTGTTTGGGGTTTTTTTTTTTTTTTCTTCCCTCTTGGTGCCAAGTTTCATCTTGGAGGAAACTTTTATGGCTGATTTAAAACACTGTAAAAGGGGATTTATAATGGAAATCTCTACCCTTCTGTAACAGCATTAGCGGGTGCCAGCCTCTAACAAAAGTCCATACTCTGCCATGATGTACTGAAAGCAATGTGAATAGAATGCCATTATTTGAAGGGAGAGGAAATGGAATTCAATTCATCTACCTTAATAGAATAGTCTTATACTTAAGAGATAATGTCAGCAGAATAGAACATTGTCACAGGAAAATGAACTGCTGCTGCTGCTGCTACATGAACACCAGGGCGAAGCTGAGATACTTAAAATAATTCTAAGAGTAAGCTGAGGGTTACTTTTGAGACAGAATATTCTGATCTTGTGGCAGTGTTCTGCTATGCAGATATCTTGCTTATTCTGCAGTGCAGCAGAACTGCAGGACCAAAGATGCTTCCTGTGGGGGCTTGTGAGGTCCCCATATACCCTTCCCGTTCCAGCCGTTTGCTCCCTCTCCAGTTGTGGTGTGCTCTGCTTTCTTGACAGCTTAGCTGGTGATCAGTGTATTGGCCTGGGTGATAAAGTTCCTCTATCCTGAATCATAGAATCGTAGAATTGTTAAGGTTGGAAGGGACCTCAAGGATCACCAAGTTCCATCCCCCCGCCGTGGGCACAGACACCTCACACTAGATCAGGTTGCTCAGAGCCACATCCAGCCTGGCCTTAAGAACCTCCAAGGATGAGGCTTCCACCACCTCTCTGGGCAACCTCACCACCCTCATACGAGGTAAAGAATTTCTTCCTAACATCCAATCTGATTCGACCCATTTCTATTTCTGTCCCATTCCCCTCAGTCCTGTCATTACCTGACACCCTAAAAATGTGGCGTTTTTTAAAGATAAATACTTCCCTATTGCAGGCCTGGTTCCTACCACAGCCTCTAAAAATACTGTGGTGACACAACTGCTGAGGCAGCTGACTGTGGGTCAGTGAAAAGAGAGAGTGACACAAAAGCCTTCAGCCGTTAGCATTGTCTCCAAAGTCAGCAGCGACAAAGTGACAGCCCCCTGACAGATGCAGACGGGATCACCTTGCCTGGCGGTGTCTCTCGTGGCAACGATGCTTTCTTCGGTTGCTGACCTCCTGTTTGGGTTTGCACACAGGAATACTCTGAAAGGCAGTGCTGGAAGAAGTCCAAAGTTTGTTTCCTTTGCTCCTCTTCATACAAGAGTCAAGCACTGAGAGCCAGGTGCAAAATTTTTGAGCCAGGTGTCGAATTCTGTCTCGGGACATTTAATCAAAGTCTGGATGCTGGGATTTGGGGATCTACAAGTGATGCTGATGTGATTTCAATTCTACCCCTGATTGCCACTGTGCTGTCCCATAGAAGTTTTCCATTCCTGCCTTCTCTGCATTTACTCTACCGTTCCACTCTGTTTTGAGCTTCATGGATACTAGCCAAAGTGGGAAACAAAGACTCTTAACCTTGTTTGTTCAAATATTGAACGCGCTATTTATAAGCCACCAGGTTGTTTTAAATGGTGTGTCCTGGGGTTATTCAGTCCCCTTTTGCTCCTCAACATTCATTACACTGCTCTGGTTCTTTCCCTGGGTATGGACTGGTGAGGAATTCCCCTGAAATGAATGAGTCTTAACACACATAAGGGTGACCAAATTCAGCCAGTGCTGATTAACCTGAATGAAGCCAATTTTGTCCCGCAGATTCTGTTCACTTTAAGGTCAGAAAGGACTATCATGATAATCCAATCCAGTTTCTTGCATTACACAGGCCACAGGATTTCACTAAACGATTGCTGCATGTAGTTCAATAACTTGTAACTGAGCCAGACTACTCAATTTCTCTTAAGATATGCAGACCGAGTTCCACATGGTGGAGACTTACCACGTACCTGAGAAGTTTCTGCTAGTGTTTAATTACACATAAGGAAAATTAAACTCAAGCAAAATGATCATTTCTAAACTGGTATATAGATATTCCTGAGATTTTTGCCTTCAACGTTCTGAGCTCTGAGAAACATTACTTCTTTGTGTAATAATAAAAAGTTTGAATACAATTGTAGGGAAAACCTTCATTAGCCTGTAGTAACTCAAAATTAGTCGAATATAAAATACTCCAACATATTTTCCCCTGCCATGCTGTTAAAAACAAATTGAAAGTCAGTTTATATTTAGTCACCTAAGAACACAGGGCTTTATGTCTCAACAACTGCAGCAATTTACAAACATCCGCAAATAGCCTGGTGTTTTATTTTCCATGATTCCTGGCCTTGCTTAGGAGAGGAAAAGCAACGAAGCACATTAAAATCGACCACAACATGAAGCAGTGTATTGGAGTTTGAGTTTCTGAAGAATGTTCTTAGATGCACTTGCAAGAGCGGAGCCCCAGACTCCTCTGTACCAGGGCAGAGAGCACCAGGTTCTGCTTCCCACGGAGTGGGCTTCTGTATTCCAGTTTCTCCCTTCCAGAGGTCTTTTCCTAGAAAGCTTCTTGGGTAGTTTGCAAAAGCTTTCTGTCATTTCTGTCATTAAGGGCTGTGGTTCAGTAGGTCGAGAGAGGTTCTCCTCCCTCTCTACTCTGCCCTGGTGAGGCCACATCTGGAATATTGCGTCCAGTTCTGGGCCTCTCAGTTCAAGAAGGACTTCAGGGAACTGCTAGACAGAATCCAGCACATGGAAATGATGAAGGCAGTGGAACATCTTTCTTATGAGGATAGCCTAGAGGGAGCTGAGGGCTTGGTAGCTTGGAGAGGAGGACTCTGAGAGGTGACCTCATTGCTGTTGATAAAGATGTGCAGGGTGAGTACCAAGAGAATGGAGCCAGGCTCTGCTGGGTGATGCCCAATGACAGCACAAGGGGTAAGGGGTGGAAGCTGAGACATAGGAAGTTCCATGGAACCAGAAGGAAGAATTATTTCAGTGTGAGGGTGACAGAGCCCTGGAACAGGCTGCCCGGGGGCATTGTGGAGTCTCCTCTCTGGAGATATTCAAGACCTGCCTGGATGTGTTCCTGTGTGACCTGCCCTACGTGACCCTGCTCTGGCAGGGGGTTTGGACTGGATGATCTCTCGAGGTCCCTTCCAACCCCTAACATTCTGTGAGTCTATGATTTCCTCCAGAGAAATAACTCTGAAGCTGCTAGACCTGGAGCAGCCAGTCTGGACTACAATGACAGGATCATTGCTCTAATAAGTAAAACAGTAACAGACAAAATGGCCCAAATTCTTCTTTCCACAGATGCTATTTCACGTGAGCCCATTTCCACTACAGTGGTCAAAAATCGCATCAGTACAAGAAGAATTAAGCCTCAGGTGCTAAGCAGCTGAGATTACAAGGCAAATATGCCAAGCAACTAACCAAGCAACAGCAGTTGAAGATCAGAGATTGACAGTCATATTTCCTGTCTTCTCCCCTCCCAGTAATTATTAATGCGGGCAGATAAAGGAGAGTTGAGCCACAACATTTTGGGTAATCATGGTTAGCCATTTTAAGTTGCCTGGTCAATAAAACCTACAACACCTTTGTTAGCCTGCAGTCCATTCAAGGACCATGGGTGCAAAGATAAATTCCTTTTCCTCTGTATGAGCAGCAGATGAGTGGGCTGGGACTTTTTTTGGCTGGATAAAAGAGGAGTTACTGAAGAGAAATATGATGCACTCCTCCAAAATTATGAGTATATTGTGAGGGACAGTAATAGAGACATTATTTCTCAGGCTGCACCAGGGGAGGTTTAGGCTGGAGGTGAGGAGGAAGTTTTACACAGAGAGAGTGATTGCCCATTGGAATGGGCTGCCCGTGGAGGTGGTGGAGTCACCTTCATTGGAGGTGTTCAGGAGGAGACTTGATGGGGTGCTTGGTGCCATGGTTTAGTTGATTAGGTGGTGTTGGATGATGGGTTGGATGAGATGATCTTGGTTTGGTCTGGTCTATACAAAATAAACCAGGTTGGAAAAGACCTTCAAGATCATTGAGTACAGCCTGTGACCCAGCACCATCTAATTAACTAAATCATGGCACTAATTGCCCCCACCACTCTCTTTTTAAACACTTCCAGGGACAGGGACTTCACCACCTCCCTGGGCAGCACATCCCAATGGCCAATCTCTCTTGCGGGGAAGAATTTCTTCCTAACATCCAGCCTAAACCTCCCCTGGTGCAGCTTGAGACTGTGTCCTCTCCTCCTGTCACTGTTGCCTGGGAGAAGAGACCAACCCCCACCTGGCTACAACCTCCCTTCAGGTAGATGTAAAGAGCCATAAGGTCTCCCCCGAGACTCCTCTTCTCCAGGCTAAACAACCCCAGCTCCCTCAGCCTCTTCTCACAGGGCTGTGCCTCAGACCCCTCCTCGGCCTTGAAACAGCAGGTTCAAAGCAGACAAATGACCATGGAGTTTCATACAATTTTGTGCCTCAGTTGTAGAATTCCAGAGTACAGTATTAATGTGAAAACTTCACATGTATCCATGCCTCATGCATTAAAAAGTGATTAAAAAATGGAAAAATTCAGAGTAGAAAACATAAGGCTATGCAATTAAAGTGCTATAGCTGCAGCTCAAAATGACCTTGAAATACAGATTTTTGGAGGCCAGGAACATATTCTGAGAAGATATCACTACATTTGTCATGTTAGGCTTTTTTTCCCCTTCTCTCTTCTTCGTGCTGCTTCTTCCTCTTCTTGCTTACTCTCAAGGTCGGATGGACTGGTGGAAGATGGACAGGCTAAGATGACTACTGAGTAGGATGGTCTTTTATTCCAAACTGATGAAGCTATTGTTATTTTCTCTATTCAGACCTGAATTGTTCCATCTGGTCCTCAATGCAGCGCATTTCCGGGTAAATCAAAGTTATAAAGAACATCAAAGTAGTAGAATTTAAATGCTCTGTCTGATTATATTGCGCAGGACTTAGGGATGATGTTTTGCTTTGTTTTGGGTTTGGGTGTTGTGTTTTTTTTCCCCGGATGTGTGGTTCAGTCTCGGTGGAGCCTTTCAGAACCAAGTGAGAATTGCCATAAATACATCACCGTAGGTAAAACAATTGGCCCACAATCAGTTGTCAAAAGACTTCAAATTAAGGATGGATCATATCTTCCTTTATCTGAGAAACCTTCTAGAGACAGGCAATTACTAGTCTAACAGGACAAGAACAGTTACAAAGTTAATTACCTGTGATTATCTTACAAAAGGTGGTGATTATATAGCTGAATGACAAAAGAAGAGTGTTCAGGAAGACAAAACCACACGGTGCCATAAACTGATAAAAACAGGGCCACCCATTGTTAAATTAGAAATAGCCCACTTTAGTTTATGTTGCTGTTACAATAACACCTTCCCCATCCTCCCAAACCTCCCAGCTCTTTCTCAAAGGAAACTCTCGTGTGAGAGCTACCCATTCTTCCCTTCCTTAAAGCTCTTTTTGTCTCTCAAGTTTCAGCGTGAATTTGAAACGTTAAAATCACAGCCAACACAGGGTACGGGGAGGAAGCCTGAATCCTTTCCCCAGTCCTAGCCCTGCAATGTCTCTGGTGCCAGTGGTGGAAGTATCAGCGCAGCAAATTTTCTGAAGGATTTGCTTCCCCAAAAAAAACCCAAACTCAAAGCAAAACAGAAAACCCCAAACCAAAACCGCTCAAACCCCCAAATTCAACAAAACCAGCGTGGAATCACAATCATGGAAGTAGGTTAAACCTACCAATGGGAAATTTGTCTTATGCAAGAGCTCACCCTTCCTTAGACAAAGTTTCCCTGAACTGGCTATTACTGAAACTCGGTGGGATGATTCCCGTGACTGGAATGCAGGGATGGGTGAGTACAAGCTGTTTAGGAAGGACAGGCAGGGGAGGAGGTGTTGCTCTCTATTTCAGTGACCAGATGGAATCAGTGGAGCTCCACCCAGGCAAGGATGATGAGCCGGTTGAGAGCATATGGATGAAGATTAAGGGGAAGCCAGGGGAAGGTGGTGTTACTGTAGGGGTCTGCTACAGGCCACCTGACCAGCAGAACCAAGCAGATGAGGCACTCCACAGGCAAATAGCAGTGGCTTCACATTCACAGGCCCTGGTCCTTGTGGGGGATTTCAACCACCCTGACATCTGCTGGAGGGACAACACAGCTGGGTACCAGCATTCCAGGGTGTTCCTGGAATGCATAGATGACAACTCTGAGGCTCTGAGCAACCTGATCCAGTGTGAGGCGTCCCTGCCCATGGCAGAGGTGGTGGAACTGGATGATCCTTGAGGTCCCTTCCATCCCTAACAATTCTGTGATTCTATAAAGTCTCACAATTCTTTTGCCTTCTGTGGCATTTGTCTTCTGAGGTTCAAGGAGGGCCTCAGGGGACTGCTTGAAAGCCCAGCAAAAATGGGAGAGCCACAAAAATTATGATGGGAGTGGAACTTCTTTATGAGGGACTGGGGCTCTTTAGCTTGGAGAAGAGGAGCTTGAGGGGTGACCTCCTTCATGTTCATAAAGATGTGCAGGGCAGTGTTGGGAGGACAGAGCCAGGCTCTGCTCAGTGATGTCCAATGGTGGGACAAGAGGCAATGGGTGCAAGCTGGAGCAGAGGACATTCCATGTGAACATGAGGAAAAACTTTCACTTGTAAGGGAGAGAGAGCCCTGGAAAAGGCTGTCCAGAGAGGTTGTGGAGTCTTCTTCTCTGGAAACATTGAAAAGCTGCCTGGATGTGCTCCTGTGTGACTTGCTCTATGTGATCCTTCTCCGGCAGGGGCGTTGGACTTTATCATCTCTAGAGGTCCCTTCTAACTCCTACCATTCAGAGAGTCTGTGATTCTGTTTCTGTGATTTTTTTGCTTCAGACCAGAAATGAGTTTTCTTCTCAATGTTTAGCATTTGGGTAATCAGAGGTTCATGTGTTGGAAGTGTTAGCTGGCTGCCTAATGGGAAAAATTATTCATAGACGTCTTAGGTGAGTCAGAGCATTCACACACTGTGTTAGCACTCCTCTGGGCTTCCTTAACACTTGTGTGAACAAAGGGTTTATTATACAATTATTAATAGGATTCGAAATTCTGTAATTTGATGGTCTTCAAGGCATCCTTGAGAGCAGTGGAGGTCGTTTTCCTCACATTCAAGTACAAAAAGTTCCGTGAGTGTGTTTAAATACAACCAGCACATAAAAGTGACTCTTGGGCCTGAGACTTGAAAACATTCCAGCCACAGTCTGGGCACAGGGAATTAACTAAGGCACTATAATTAGGCTGTGCTGCTCAAGATGGGACTGCATAAGCTTAAGTGCCCTGACTACAGCTGTTTTTGAAAGCCTGTGATGGGAAACAAAAAATTAAAACACAATTCTAGCTCAAAAATAAGTGGCAGAGCTTTACAGTTTTCTATCAGTCTGAAGGACTGCTCATCACGGAGGTAAATCCTCCCTCTTCTAGTCCAGTTTCCAGAGCATAGAGATCTTTCTGTTGAAGGTGGTGGCTGCACTACCCCTCAGTAAAGACAAAGTGCACGGCTCCCAACTCTTGAAGGTAAATGCCCTACAAAGCTTTATAGTTGTGCCAGTCTGCCTGCTGTCCCCTCTCTGCCGTGCTGGTGTGCCTGAGACGTTTTATTCCAGAAGATGATGACCCCAGCAAATTCTTAGGAAAAGGAGTCTGCTGAGGACTAGTCAATGTGAAGTTCAGCTTCTGGCCCAGTTCCTCCCAAAAGGTTACGCTCTGGAGATGGGGAGCACCCAGTGTGTGGTGAAGGAAGCGTCACTTGACTCTCTGTTCCTCCACTCTTGCCCTGAGCACCAGGGCTGGCCTCTGCCCAGCATCCCACTTTTCTGGCTGGAAACCGAAGGGATGCAATGGGGGAGCTGCCTAAGCATCCAGGAAAAGAGTACGAGCTGAGGCAAGACTGCCTCCAGCCCTGATGTGCTGTCTTCCTGCTGATTTCAGTGGGTGTTGGATGCATGTCTTTGAAGGGCAGATTTACCTCCAGCTTATTAAGCATGATAAGTCATAGATTTGCTGGGAGCAGGAGCAGAAGCCCTCCCGCATCTGTTAGCACATTATTAGCACAGCTTGTTATGGGGCCTCACGTGATGCAGCCCTGGTCGCAGGACGCAATTATGGATGGATTCCTGCTCTGCCTCCCCTCCTGACTCAGCAGCACAGCTGGAGCCAGCCATAGTCACATTGCAGGAGGTGAAAGGTACTCTGAATTATAGATTGCCTTTGACCTTTTTTGGTTTAAATTAAGGATAACATCCAGGAAAGTGCCTCCAGCCAGGACACTGCTTAAACATATGCTTTCCTTCCACCGGGGGCTGGTGCTCATCAATGGAGATGAAACACTTGCTTACAGTACAGTGTGTGCAGAGATACTGCCCTAATGATGATTAAATACCTTCCAAAGAGCAGCGTAAATGATGATTTCCTATAAAAAATGGCAACCAGCATTCCTCCTGAAATCCAGAAACACCCTCAAACCTCGGGAAATAGTCACTTAAAATTCAGGGCAGATGTTGAATTTCAGCCATAGCCCAGAGATGCATGAAAGGGGAGTGCTATGAAGATGACACATCTTTTAAAAGATAAAAGAAACAAAGGCTGTTAATGAAGAAAATCAAAACTAGGCACGAGTATGCCGTCAGACAGGGATATCTAGCTGAACAGACAGGCTCCCTTACCAACCCACTAAGAAGGAATTAAGGTCAACTCAGTGTCTTTTCATCAGAGTGTTTTCTATGATAACTTTGTAAGTGCTCTTAATATATAACAAATAATCTCAGGGCAAAGATCTGTTTGAAGGAGATATGATTGATCACCTATCATCCCTAATTCACTGTTTATACTCGTAGTGAGCCTATTGGGAAAATACCTCATTCATCAGGGTATTAGTGAATTCAACAAACGTATGGCACTTTCATTTTAACAAACTAAAGGAGAAAAGCTAAATGGGGGGAAATTGACAACCATCTCTGATTCTATGATAATGCAATTAGGCTGCTCCTCTCCCGAGCTTTTGCTAATTCACAAAACAGCCTCAGTCGGCAGGTCATAAATACATGATCATTTTTCACACTTTGAAAAGTAATGATGCCTTGACACAAATCAATAAATCTTGGTGAAGCCATTTATACTTTTGCGTTTTGCATACAGATCGATTTTAAAGCAACTGTTTGTTAATTTTGACTTTTACACAGCCTTTGTTTACCAAAAGCTACTTTTGCAGAGGCGTTTGTGTTGCTCCTGTACCTAAACCTCCACCTGAAATCGCTGCCCATTTTTAGGATCGGGCCTTCTGGCTCTTAATCGCTTTTCTGCCTGACGGAGATGTGAAAAAAGGGAGGGTGAGAGGGGAATGAGGCCAAAGAGCATTCCATTTATTTGTCCTTTTTGATTTGGTTTGGACTTCATCTCAAAACGTGTTGTGCATTTCCCTGTAAATATTGACATTCCCATTGTTAATTTATGCAAGTTCCCACCCTGTGCATTCTGTCTTCTCCTGGAAAGGACAAGCGTTAGGCTTGCCATTATGCACTAGGTTGCTGTGAGGGAGAAAAGGAGAGAAATAGTACAAGAAGAAAGGTTTTCAGAGCATCCAAACTTGCCCTCTGCTCGTAGGAGTGATACAGGAAGAACCACAGCCCATGGCAGCCCAACCACTGCACCCTGCCATGTGTCTCGTTTAGTGGAAATTTTAAATCCTGATGATCTTTGTGGCACTAAGTCTGTCTTCTTATATGATTCCCACATATTATGTGTTTAAGGTAAACACAATAAAGCCATTACTGTCTGTCTATGCCAACATCACAGGATAATAGAATGGCTTAGGTTGGAAGAAACCTTAGAGACCATCTACTCCAACCTCTCCACCATGGCAGGGACGTATCTCAACTAGACTCGGCTGCTCAAGGCCTCATTTAACCTGTCCTTGAGCATCCCCAGGGAAGAAGCATCCACAACCTCCCTGAGCAACCTATTCCGGAGTCTCACCACCCTTGTACTGAAGAACTTCTTCCTAAGATCCGGTGTAATCCTACTCTCCCTCAGTTTAAAACCATTCCTCTGAGTCCTGTCTCTAGACCCCCTTATGAAAAGTCTCTCTGCAGTCTTCCCATAGGATCCCTTCAGGTATTGGAAGGCAGCTCTAAGATCCCCCTGGAAGTCTTCTCTTCTCTAGGCTGAACAACCCCAGCTCCCTCAGCCTATTCTCACAGCAGAGGTGTTCCAGCTCTTGGGTCATCTTTGTGGCCTCCTTCTACATCCTTCTTGTGACGAGGACTCCAGAACCAGATGTGGTATTTTAGGTTGGATTCTCACAAGATGAGAGTAAAAGAGGCAAATGCACATCGCAGCTCTGTGACAGAGGAGAGTTATCTCTTTCTGCCTCCTAAGTTTTGTGGTTAATAACTGACTAAAACCCAAATATGTTCCTTATGTCGGATGATGGAATTTTACCTGAGGCAGACCTATGCAAAGATAAGCAATAAAATTGAAATGCTAGCCACCGATTCAGTGATAAAGCTGCTTTGTGCAACTTAGCCAAACATAAATCACCTCCTACAATCTCTGTCTGCATCCAGGAGCATACAAATTCACAAATAAGCACTATGGCACACAAAGGAATGATGCTGAATGATCCACAGTAAATGTAAAGATGTGCAGGCTGATAAATACTTCAGGTAGCTGCTGATGTTTGCCTTGCTATTAAAATATCTACACGTCGCCAATTTGCAGCAGTTATCCTGTGCGGAATGGAAGGTTTTACTTTTCAGACCTGAAATGCTTGACAATTTTGCAGCATGCAAAGAGAAATGACACTGAATCACGAGTGTACCTGCTGGGCTGTCATTTTCATTAGGATATCTCTTTTGTTTAGTTTATTCACTGCTGCTTGTTCTTTAAGAAAGTGGTTTTCTAATAGGGACAGACAAAAACCCCACACGTACCAAGGGACCGAGGAGAAAAATGCGTTTTTAAGTTGAGAACAAAGCCCAAATGGCACTTTGGATTGTTCACAGCTCCAGTTAAGTCATTCTGAAATGCTGATTAAAATAGACATTGTACTGAAAATTGTTTTTTGTAAGTCTCTCTGTATTCTGCCCTGTCTCCATTATTTGATCTCTGTAACAACAAGTAGCCAGCTCGCCATTCACTGTGCAACTTAGCCAAGGGCACGGCTGAAAAATCTAACAATGCATTACAGCCCAGGCAACCAGCACCAGAAGAAGAGGACACAGTCTCAAACTGTGCCAGGGGAGGTTTAGGCTGGATGTTAGGAAGAAATTCTTCCCAGAAAGAGAGACTGGCCATTGGAATGTGCTGCCCAGGGAGGTGGTGGAGTCACCATCACTGGAGGTGTTTAGGAAGAGTCTGGATGGGGCACTTGGTGCCATGGTTTAGTTGATTAGTTGGTGCTGGGTGATAGGTTGGACTTGATGATCTCCAAGGTCTTTTCCAACGTGGTTAATTCTATTCTATTCTATTCTATTCTATTCTATTCTATTCTATTCTATTCTATTCTATTCTATTCTATTCTATTCTATTCTATTCTATTCTATTCCACTCCACTCCACTCCACCACTCCACTCCACTCCACTCCACTCCACTCCACTCCATTATATTCTAATCTCACACTTATGTAATAAGGTAATGACATTTTAAATAAAATAGGATATATTTTTACCTTTTTCTAAAATGAGCATTAAATGGACTGGTTCTTCGGCAGCAATTTTAAATGCTGTTAGTCTTCAGTCATGTACTGAACACAATATGTGTTACAATAAAACCCTGGAGGCTGGGGTCTCAAGCTGATGGCAATTAGTCTGGCTTTGCTGAAGTTAGAGGGAATTCCTCATGTGCTTTAAGTGTAGGTGAGTTCCTGAATCAGTGCCAGGTGAGAATCTAACCTATCCCATGTCCCCGTGGTGTGTGCTGCTCAGCCCCATGGTTTCTGGATTTCAAGGGAGCAAGAAAAAGTGCCTCAGTAATTGCGTCGCTGGCCTGCACGCGGAGTCCTTTGTAACACACCCCCTCAGCATCTATAACTGCATCATCTTCTGTCAACTTAACCTGGTTTCCAGCCCTGCTGAAGGTGTAGTATGCGTTTTGTGAGGGTTCTTACAAGGAAAATATTTGGATTAATGATATAATTTAGTGGCAATTTAGTGACAGTAGGACTCAGTAGAGTGACAATGGGATTGAAAAAGTAAACCAGTGGGATATACTTGATTGTGGCTGTTGGGCCAGCAGCAGGGAAGCTGCAGGGGTCACACTGATTGGCATTGTCACTTTCCCCATTCATCAAGCAAGGCCAGACTTCCCAAATCATTTACCAGATGGGGCAGCTCGTCAGTTTAAACACCTGATATGAAGCCATCCGTCATCTGATAACATGATCGTTGGGCTGCAGCTGGCTCGGTGCTCTGCAGCCTGAGTGCACATGTGATGGACTGGAGCCAGGGAAGCAGGCTTAGCAGTGCTGCACTCCCCTGATAGGATTTGCAGCCCTCCACTGGACCATGGAACAGGTGGAGACAGAGAGAGAATGAAAAAATTACCATGTGTTGCAGGGATTAGAGAGCACACACTTACCACTCCACTTGAATACCAATCAAAGGACAACCTTGAGCCATACAAATTTAAGCCCATCCATGATGTAATGTGGAGAATATAGGTTCTTGCATATGCTGATACAGCTTCATTTTCCTATAGGGTTTTGGACTGATATCTGGCAACTCTGTAATTTGCTTTTTGTTTCCTATCGTGTCAAGAGACAACAGATCTTTAGAAACAAGGGTGTTTGGGCTTCTCCTTTTTCTTTAATTTCTCTTTTCCCATTCAAAGGACGTCTTAAATTGTGTCTTACCAAAAGGGAGAAAAAACAAAAAGTACATTGCTAGGAACTGACCCCAGATCCTATTAGTTTTGCTCAGAATGACAAAAGCCTGCCAGGATGGAGAGGAAGTGCTATGAATTAAAAACGTGATGATGTTTACTGAAAGCCAGTCTGACTGCCAGATTCCCTCAGTTATTGATATGCTCAGATACCCTGATTTCAGATATGCTCAGATATCCCTGCTTTCAAAGGACTTAGGTGACTAAATGGCTCTGAGGATCTGTGTTTTAGTGGATTCTCTGGAGTTCCTTAAGTTCCTTCTCAGTCAGCGGATGCCATGGCTTTGATCTCAGATAAATCCCCCTGGAAAAACCACTCTGTGGGCGATCCTGCGCTGCAGTGTCAGCGAGTACATGAAATGGCTTTCGTGCACACAGGCACCTTCCAGAAAGGGATCTGGTTTTCTGCCCCACGTAATGTTCAGCAGCTTCCCCACGGATTTCAACTTGGAAAGAGTTCTTTGCAGAACTGTGCACCCGTTGATCTCATTTTGGTACACACATCCTGGGTTCGCACTTCTTCCTCAGAGCACATGCCTTCTCATCTCACTTTGCTCTCTGCTGAGTGTGGAGGACCAGAAGCAGCATTCTGGCGGACAGTGTTTCCGTGGAGGGACTGACATCCTCCTGCAGCAAGCTGTGAGCTGAACTGGGCTCCATCCCTGCAAGGTAGCTCTTTCCCTCCATGCTTTGAATTACAACAGAGAAACTTTTTCTTTCCCTTAAAGTCTGGAGTGTTTAGCTGTCTCTCAATCTGCAGGACCCAGTGCTACTCTAGCCACACTCTGCAGGAGTGAAGAGTCATGAACATGCTCATGGTGTTGGCACTGTGGTTGGTTATTCCAGGATGGAGACAAGAGGGAACTTGCCCTGCTGTGGGATGCATATGGGTCAAGGATGGGATGCAATGTGGATATTCTCAGTGTGCATAGCCCTTTTCCTGTGAAGACAATTGCTTGTCCAAAATTCTTCCCTTGATTGTGTTTTTGCCTTCCCGGAAATTGTTGCCTTTGGAAGACCTGCTGTTGGGTGGAAATTTATTCCTTTCATTTCTTACCAGGCATTAAGGGATACCCTTGGAGGAGTTTATTGGGTTTAATTATTCCTGTATTTTTATTATTTAATGTTAGGCTTTGTTACAGTTCTGTGAAATTAGCTAAATACAACTTTAAAATGTCTTTGGTTGGTTGTTATTTTCCAGACAGAGGCCAAGGAGACTTAACCACTTCACTTCTTAAAAGGTTTCATGTCCCCTTGGGAATGAAGCTGCAGTTACAGTGTGAAAGGATTGACTCCTTTGTGGGAAGAAGAACCTTTTTTGTCAAAAATTCATTACACAGCTGTAGACACTTGGAAGCACCAGAGATGCTATAATTGATATTTGTCATTGATGGTATAAACTGTAAGTTATTTGTAGCAGAGCACGGTAAAAGGTTGTTATTTGTTTGGGTTTTATTTCAATTAATGCATTCTTCTGATTGATTTAGAATAGAATAGAATAGAATAGAATAGAATAGAATAGAATAGAATAGAATAGAATAGAAGAATAGAATAGAATGGAATAAACCAGGTTGGAAGTGACCTTTGAGATCGTTGCATCCAACCTATGATCCAACACCACCTAATCAACTAACCCATGGCACCAAGCACCCCATCAAGTCTCCTCCTGAACTTCTCCAGTGATGGTGACTCCACCACCTCCCCGGGCAGCCCATTCCCATGGGCAATCACTCTCTCTGTGTAGAATTTCTTCCTAACCTCCAGCCTAAACCTCTCCTGGTGCAGCTTGAGACTGTGTCCTCTTGATAGCAGGGGAAGTATTTGGGGAGATAAGGAGAGCTTAAAAGACACATGTGTGTCCAGTTCTGGGCCCCTTAATTTAAGGAGGATATTGAGACATTTGAACATGTCCAGATAAGGGCAATGAAACTGGTGAGAGGCCTGGAGCACAGTCCTGTGAGGAGTGGCTGAGGGAGCTCAGGTTGGACTCGATGATCTTCGAGATCTCTTCCAACCTTAGTGATACTCTGTGTGTGATACTGTGTGAGCTGGGGTTGCTTAGCCTGGAGAAGAGGAGGCTCAGGGGAGACCTTATGGCTCTATACATCTAACTGAAGGGAGGTTGTAGCCAGGTGGGGGTTGGTCTCTTCTCCCAGGCAACCAGCACCAGAACAAGAGGACAGAGTCTCAAGCTGTACCAGGGGAAGTTTAGGCTGGAGGTGAGGAAGTTCTTCCCAGCAAGAGTAATTGCCCATTGGAATGTGCTGCCCAGGGAGGTGGTGGAGTCACCATCCCTGGAGGTGTTCAGAAAAAGATTGGCTGTGGCACTTGAAACCATGGTTTACTGAGTCACGAGGTGTTGGGTGATAGGTTGGACTTGATGATCTCTGAGGTCTTCCAACCTCATTGATTCTATGAAAATTTTATTGAGTGATAGAGCATTAGAAAGGTGAAAACTCATAAAACGAGCACAGGAAATAAGTCAGTTTTGTGAATCAGTCAGACATCTGCAGACATACAGAGAGATCCAGCAGAAACAGCAGAAAAGTTCAGCAGAATGAATTACTGGTTAAAAAAAAATGTATAAAAATTCCCCCTGGCTCATTAGCACAAATGATTCATGATATTTTAGAGATGAAACAAAAAGGTTTACGCTGGCAATACACCTTCAGATCTGCTTCTTTTGCCAACTGCTTTTATCTATCTATAGAATAATAATTAGCAACTTCAAACAAATAACCAGGCTATTTTATGAGAGGAAACATGACTTTATTCCCAGCATAAAGATAGGGAAGCTGAGGCAGACGAAGTCAGTTGCTATCCCTGTGAGGATTAAATCAGCTGATGCTCAGAACTCAGGTTTGGTTTCGAGCTGTGAGAGAAGTGTTTGGTGTTTTTTTTTCTTGTTGTTGTAGTTGTTGGGGGTTTGTTTTGTTTTGTTTGCTTTGTTTTGATTTGATTTGGTGTTGCTTGGGGGTTTTGTGGTGTTTCTTTTGTGGAGTCAGGTTTTGTTGTTGTTTTGCTTCATTTTGCCTTGTTGTTTTTATTTTTTCTCCCGTTTAATATAGCAGCTAAATAATACCCACAGGCGAATTACTTACAGATGACTTGTAAAGAAAACTTAACCTGCTGATAATAGGAATAACATGGGCTGTTATGGATGTCATGGTGTGTGGAAATACAGAGCAGGAAAATGAGATGTAAGTGACAAAACATGGTAGATGGTGACAGAGTTGTTTTCCATCTAAATTTGTTCATGCATTTAAGAGAGCATCATCATAGGGTTTTTATTTAATACACAGGTACCTTTTAGGTGCTTTGCTTGTCTAGGGATATTTATTGTATATATTTGGAAGCAAACAGCTGAATTAATTCAGTTTCAGTTTTGTTTATTTTAATTCATAGATGATAAATAAATCAGTCTCCCAAACACCACCAGGGATGGAATTGGATACCCAAATTTGGGAAGCAGTCAAAACAGGGAAAACATAGAGTCATAGAATGGTCTGGGTTGGAAGGGACCTCCAAAGGTCATCTGGTCCAACCCCCTCTGCAGTAAGCAGGGGTATCCTCAACTACATCAGGCTGCCCAGAGCCCTTGTAGCTACCTGCCTCTAAGCCCAAGACATCCCCGGTTTTCAAATGCATTGCTCATATCCTTTGGGTCTTCAACCACCTCTCACTGAAATGAATGGGAGCTTTTTCCCCTGGATGCTGAAGATGAACTGATGAGCCCTTTCTATACAACACCCCAGAGAAAGATAATAGGAACACCTAATAGTAATAGCAGTTGTCAGGGATCACAGTATCACAGTATCAGAGTGTCACTACGGTTGGAAGAGACCTCGAAGATCATCGAGTCCAACCTGTCACCACAGACCTCATGACTAGACCATGGCACCAAGTGCCACATCCAATCCCCTCTTGAACACCTCCAGGGACGGCGACTCCACCACCTCCCTGGGCAGCACATTCCAATGGCGAATCACTCTCTCGGTGAAGAACTTTCTCCTCACCTCCAGCCTAAACTTCCCCTGGGATGTACAGAAGACATTGCAGAAGGTGCCCAGAACACTCAAATACAGATACTTACATGTTCTTCTCTGCATCTTTAACACAGAAGTAACATTTCTGTCTTGCTGATAACCTTGGTGCCGAAATTTCACCTTCTCTTTTTATTCTTTCTTTTACAGTTAAAAAAAAAAAAAAACACAACCAAAAACCACAAACAAAAAAGACAAAGAAAAACAAAACAAAAAACCCCAACAAAACCCTGTTCCAATCCTCCTATGTAAATTCTATAAGCTTTACTGTTCTCCTCAGGTGTGCATGCCAAGTTTTCATTATGAAGGCTCCCTGCTGTGAAAAAAAGGTACATTTTCACTTTCATGTGCCTGTTCCTTTGTGCTTGAAAGGCTTGAAACATTAATGAGTAAACTAAACTAAAACTGTACAGTCATTCCTGCAGGAAATTGAGTAAGTTTCTGATTCTGAGGGGAAGAAATCCAACTAGGTCTATAAAATAGTGTGATTTTTTTTGACACTGTGAAGTCAGCTGTCACTAAGGAGTTACCTGTGCTATTTTTATTCATGTTAATGGCATTTTTATGCCCTGGTGTTTTATTTTGAAGATTTTATCTCACTGAACCAGAAGATTTGGGGGTTTGGGGGGAAGGAGAGCATGGGAAAGAAATAGAATTTCTTCAACAGTTCAGATCTTCTATGCTTGAAGACTGATATCCACAATGACTTTTTCCTTTCTCAAACCATTTGATGGTCTCAAACCATTTGATGATGACCACTGAGTCATGATATCATCCTGCTTTTACTTACATTATCAGATACAACATTAAAGGCAAGGTATGAACTATGATATCTTTGATAACCCATAGAATCATAGAATTGTTAGGGTTGGAAGGGATATCAAGGACCACTTAGTTCCAACCCCCCTGCCGTGGGCAGGGACACCTCACACTACAGCAGGTTGCTCACAGCCATATCCAGCCTGGCCTTCAACACTTCCAGTCATAAGGCTTCCACCACCTCCCTGGGCAACCTGTGCCAGTCTCTCACCACCCTCATGGGGAACAACTTCTTCCTAACATCCAATCTCAATCTACCCATTTCTAGCTTTGTTCCATTCCCCCCAGTCCTATCCCTCCCTGATACCCTCAAAAGTCCCTCCCCAGCTTTCTTGTAGCCCCCTTCAGATACTGCAAGGCCACAATAAGGTCTCCTCAGAGCCTTCTCTTCTCCAGACTGGACAGCCCCAACTCCCTCAGTTTGTCCTCACAGGAGAGCAGCTCCAGCCCTCTGCTCCTCCACGTGGCCCTTCTCTGGACACCTTCCAGCACCTCCAGATCCTTCCTGTAATAGAGCCTCCAGAACTGGACACAGTGCTCCAGGTGCGGTCTCAGCAGAGCGGAGTAGAGGGGGAGAATCACCTGCCTTGACCATCATTATTTATAGCTATAAACTGCTGTACAATAAGTTAAATGGGTGTACTAGTGCCAACATTTCTTTGAGCCCAGTCTGTACATAAATATTTCTAGATTTATAGATTAAATGTAATGCTTGTTTACTCAATTAAATATTAATGGTTACAGTTAATAAAAATGATTTATCCTTTAAGTAGAATGTTGATGTGACAGAGCCGATTGGCAACCTACACTAAACCAAATGTCATTGATAATGGTGTAGTGGTTAATTTGAAAAAGCCCAAGAGCTAACTCATCCTAGAAAAATGCTTTTTTTTTATTTGTCAAGGAAATTCCTTTTGACATGAACAGCCAATGTCAAAAGAGAAAACTCTCAGCTCTCGTAGAATGCATAAACCTTTCTTTTTCAATTTAGGCATAAATAGAATAGAATGGAATAGAATGGAATGGAATGGAATGGAATGGAATAGAATAGAATAGAATAGAATAGAATAGAATAGAATAGAATAGAATAGAATAGAATAGAATAGAATAGAATACAATGCCATACAATAGAATGCAATACAATACAATGCAATACAATACAATACAATACAATACAATACAATACAATACAATACAATAGGTTGGAAGAGACCTTCAAGATCATCACATCCAACCCATCAACCAATCCAACCCACCTAAACAACTAAACCATGGCACCAAGCACCCCATCAAGGCTCCTCCTGAACACCTCCAATGAAGGTGACTCCACCACCTCCACAGGTAGCCGATTCCAATGGGCAATCACTCTCTCTGTATAGAACTTCTTCCTAACTTCCAACCTAAACCTCCCCTGGTGCAGCCTGAGACTGTGTCCTCTTGTTCTGGTGCTGGTTGCCTGGGAGAAGAGACCAACCTCTGCCTGGCTACAACCTCCCTTCAGGTAGTTGTAGAGAGCAAGAAGGTCACCCCTCAGTCTCCTCTTCTCCAGGCTAAGCAACCCCAGCTCCCTCAGCCTCTCCTCACAGGGCTTGTGTTCCAAACCCCTCACCAACTTCGTTGCCCTTCTCTGGACACGTTCCAGCAAGTCAACATCCTTCCTAAACTGAGGGGCCCAGAACTGGACACAGGACTCAAGGTGTGGCCTAACCAGTGCAGTGTACAGGACCAGAATGACCTCCCTGCTCCTGCTGGCCACACTGTTCCTGATGCAGGCCAGGATGCCATTGGCCTTCTTGGCTGCCTGGGCACACTGCAGGCTCATGTTCAGCCTACCATCAACCAGCACCCCCAGGTCCCTCTCTGCCTGGCTGCTCTCTAGCCTCTCTGACCCCAGCCTGTAGCACTGCCTGGGGTTGCTGTGGCCAATGTGCAGAACCCGGCACTTGGATGTGTTCAATCTCCTGCCCTTGGACTCTGCCCATCTGTCCAGCCTGTCGAGGTCCCTCTGCAAAGCCTCTCTGCCCTCCAGCAGATCAACTCCTGCCCCCAGCTTGGTGTGGTCCGCACATTTACTGATGATGGACTCGATGCCCTCATCCAGATCATCAATAAAGATGTTAAAGAGCATGGGGCCCAGCACTGATCCCTGGGGCACACCACTAGTGCCTGGCCGCCAGCTGGCTGTGGCACCATTCACCACCAGTCTCTAGGCTCGGCCCTCCAGCCAGTTCCTAACCCAACACAGTGTGATCCTGTCCAAGCCAGGGGCTGACAGCTTAGCCAGGAGTTTGCTGTGGGGGACGGTGTCAAAGGCCTTGCAGAGGTCCAGGTAGACCACATCCACAGGCCTCCCCACATCCACCAGGTGGGTCCCCTGATCATAGAAGGAGATCAGGTTGGTGAGGTAGGACCTGCCCTTCCTAAATCCATGCTGTTTTCCAGCTAGCTTGAGACTTCTGGTGTTCTGAAGTAGAGAGGCTGGCAGAGGTTTAAGCAGGAGTTCACTGTAGACAGTTTGGTCTCACCAAGTGTATCACAGCAGAGCATCATGAATTTATTCCAAAACATACCCCTGGGGACCCAGACTCTTCACTCAGAGTAAGGATGAGCTCTTGCCTAGAAGGGGAAAGTAAAAAAAAAAAAGAAAAGAAAAGAAAAGGAAAAAAAAAGAAGAAAACAAAACAATAACGACAAAAAACGAAAAAAAGGGAAAAAGACATTTTAAAGAGGGAAAAGTAAAAGAGAAAAAAAAAGAAAATAGGTGGCTGCATCTAAAAGATGAGTCAAGGTTCTTAGATATTAGTGGAAATAGGGTTTATTAATTTTTCTTAGAAAAGTCAATAAAATATTTAATATTCAGGATGCCATTTGGTGTTGTTCTGGCTGGTTTCGTTAGCTAGACCCTTAAGCAGAAGTAGAATAGTTTGGGCTTTGTTTGTTTGCTTGTTTGTTTCTCTTTTATTTGGTTTGTTTTGGCTTGGGTGGTGGTGGTTTGGTTTTTTGGTTTGTTTTGGGGTTTGCTTTCGTTTTCTTGTTTGTTTGTTTTTTCCCTTTGTTTTTGCAGAGGGTGGTGATTACTGAGCAAAATGGAATGGTAAGGACCTGTGAGGTACCGAGGTGCCCTGACACCCACACGCTGCTTAGTCCATACAAGATGCTGGTGGCTCACACCCAGCCTTTGGACACAGCCTCAGCCTAAGGCCAGCAGTTGCTAGTGCCCAGCATTACCTGAGGGGCAGTGGCAGAATCTGTTTCACCTTAGCATCCTCGTCTCAGCCAGATAGGACACAAAGTGCTGTTTACCTCTCCCTTCCTTTCCCTTACATAGGCAAATATCTTTTGTGGGGGATGGGAGACCAGATGCAACTTTCCTGCCAGCCTTTCAAATGCACATAAGTTTCCTAATTTCTGTGTGCCTCATGCAGTGGTTCTGAGTGGAGGCCCCTGGTGAGGGACTGTGGCAGTTTTAGGCTATGCCTTTTTAATTTTTCACAGATCTTGAGCAGAAAAGTAGTAAAATGTGAATAAATCACTATAGGGTGTGGAAAGAAAAATGAAGATAACCCTAAACTATGCCATTGGAGAGTGTCCAGTTCTGGGCCCCTCAGTTTAAGAAGGACATCGAGACACTTGAAGGTGTCCAGAGAAGGGCAACAAAGCTGGGGAGAGGCCTTGAGCACAGCCCTGTGAGGAGAGGCTGAGGGAGCTGGGGTTGCTTAGCCTGGAGAAGAGGAGGCTCAGGGGAGACCTCATTGCTCTCTACAACTACCTGAAGGGAGGTTGTAGCCAGGAAGGGGTTGGCCTCTTCTCCCTAGCAACCAGCACCAGAACAAGGGGACACAGTCTCAAGCTGCAACAGGGGAAGTTTAGTCTCGAGGTGAGGAGAAAGTTCTTCACCAAGAGAGTCATTCGCCATTGGAATGTGCTGCCCAGGGAGGTGGTGGAGTCGCTGTCCCTGGGGGTGTTCAAGAGGGGACTGGACGTGGCGCTTGGTGCCATGGTCTAGTCATGAGGTCTGTGGTGACAGGTTGGACTCGATGATCTTCGAGGTCTCTTCCAACCTCAGCGATACTGTGATACTTTGAGACTGTGATATCTACCATAAGACTGGTTGTACCAAAATAATTTCTCTCCTTTTCTTGCTTCTTTGCTCTGGAGAGATACTAACTTGCTTCTGCTTGACCTTGGCTGCATTGGTTCCTTTCTCCCTTCTTTTGTACAGGGAGTTGGGGAGGGAGGGGCAGAAAAGTAGAAGATAATAGCTTCCCCTGGTCTCTGACCAGGGGGTCCTTGTGTTGTTTATTAAATGTAAATACCTGTAAATACTGTAACTCCTGTATATTTTGTACTTCTTCATTGCATTCCATTGTAGGATGTAGTTTTGCCTGTAAATACAGCTTCCATTTGCTTCCAGCTGAGCTGGGCTGACAAAGTTAATGTTGGGGGGAAATTTCAACCCACCACAGGGACACACCATGATCTCTTTGATACCACTGTTGTCTGTGGTGTGGCAGAATCACAGCTGCTAAATGCTGTAGTACTACAACTGATGATCTTAAAGTGCTTGACAAAGGTTTTTGAATTGCCACCCTAACACAGCTAAGTTTGATTTTCCACGTTTCACAGATGGAGAAAGGGAAATATAAGGATGTTGTGACTTGACCAGAAACCAAATAAGTCCAGGCACTTGGAACTACAGAACCTCATGCAGGAAAGCACTGGAGCAGATGCTCAACTTCAAGTACTGCAACATTCAATTCCAAACAAACACTTTCAACAGAAGGGCAAAATACTTCATGGGAAATCCACCAGCCAGCCCATTCTTCAGCTACTGCAAATGCAGGAATATTAGCCTTAACCAGCCAGCTAACAGCTTGCAGATAGCTCCTGAAATACCATACAGAAATGTTGCACTCTCACTTGCCCCAGAGAGTGTTGATGCAAGCTCTGAAGCACTGATGGAACTGGTGTGGTGGAAAAAGGGATGCATGCTGCAAGGAGGATGAAAGCCTACAGAATGAAAAAAAAAAATGTGGGATATAGTCAAGTGTTCTGTTACTGAGGGATCTCTGCCTGCTTCTGTGGGCTTCTTTGGTGGCAGACAGCAGTTTTATCAGCACTCAGGGTTCAGCTGGGATAAGCATTCTGACTTTATCAAAATCTGGATGGCAAATCTCCTCAGGAGAGGTGTTCATCAGATCTGTGGTAAATTACAATAGGGGCTGGACAGAAATACCTGAGATTAGCCTCCTGGTATTCTCTGCCTTTGGCAAGAGGTGCCAAAGAATAGCTTAATAAACATAATTCACGTTTAATAAACATAACTCAGTCTTCTCAGTATTTAAGGAGGGATTTAGTTCAAGCGCTGTTTGATCATCCTGTTTGAACCTTGCTGTAGCTCCAAACCTTTCCTCAGTCACAGAATCATAGAATACAGGCTGGGCAGTGACTGGCTGGAAAGCAGCCCTGAGGAGAGAGACTTGGGGGTGCTGGTGGATGAGAAGCTCAACAGGAGCTCTCAATGTGCGCTTGCAGCCTGGAAAGCCAATCAGATCCTGGGCTGCAGCAAGAGAAGTGTGGCCAGCAGGTCAAGGGAGGTGATTCTCCCCCTCTACTCAGCCCTGGTGAGACCCCACCTGGAGTACTGCCTCCAGTTCTGGAGCCCCTATTACAAGAGGGATCTGGAGGTGCTGGAAGGTGTCCAGAGAAGGGCCATGAGGATGAGCAGAGGGCTGGAGCACCTCTCCTGTGAGGACAGACTGAAGGAGTTGGGGCTGTTCAGTCTGGAGAAGAGAAGGCTCCGAGGTGACCTCATTGTGGCCTTCCAGGATCTGAAGGGGGCTACAAGAAGGCTGGGGAGGGACTTCTCAAGATGTCAGGTAGTGATAGGACTAGGGGGAGATTCAGGCTGGAGGTGAGGAGGAAGCTCTTCACCATGCGAGTGGTGAAGCCCTGGAAAGGGTTATCCAGGGAGGTGGTTGAGGCCCCGTCCCTGAAGGTGTTTAAGCCCAGGCTGGACGAGGCTCTGGCCAGCCTGATCTTGTGTGGGGTGTCCCTGTCCATGGCAGGGGGGTTGGAACTAGCTGATCCATGTGGTCCCTTCCAACCCTGACTGATACTATGATACTATGAATAGTTTCAGCTGGGAAAGACCTCTAAGATCATGGAATCTAACCATCAACCTAACACCACCACAGCCATTAATATGTCAGTGCCACATTTATCATTTAACATTTGTGAACCTGAGCAGCCTTGATGTCAAATCCTTGCACCTAGCATTCACTTCATGAAGCACATTCCTCTGTAACTTCCTAAGTCTTGGTTCATCCCTTCCAGCAGAACTATGGAAAAGTGGATACCCTATTTTGACCACAAAATGTGCACTGCTCTAGAGCAGCTTCCTTCCAGAGCCCACCCCCACAATTTTTCATCTCTGGTGGGCTCTAGTGATGTTTTTCAGGGGAGACCCCACCATGGTGTATTCACATGGGATGGCAGGAAGCTGTGAGAACTGTGGCTAGTTTGCTCCACTTCAGCTTCTCTTCAATTCCTTTCTCTACTGTGGCCTTTAGGGTCTCAATCCACAGAGACAGGGGTCTGCATAAACAACAGCCAAATCTGGCTGATGCCATACTCCTGGAAGGAAACATTCCTTGGATTTGCACATGAATCTTGGCACTATTCAGAGCACACACAAGGAAGCAGGCTGAAGCAGTGGGTGTTAGTGGGGGGAAAGGAAGATCTATTCTGTGTACAATAAATGGGTTTGGCCATTTCCTTTTTATATTCCTTACTAAATACTTCATAATGTACCTTAGGGATTGATTATTTAACACATTTTTTATTTGGGTGCTCTCTGATGGCCTCCTGAGTCTATCAGTTACTTGATATCAACAGAGAATACTGGGCCTGTGAAGCATTAAGATCCAGGACAACCTCTTATTCCCTGTGTTTTGGTGTCTGTCCCTCCAAGAGCAGGTCCCATGCTGTGGGATGTTGTGCCTCACGAGTCTCAAAGCTGTGTTGTGGGAATACCTTAGAAGGGAGAATGAACCTGACAGTGCTAAGACTACATGGTGCAAAAAGTGTGTGACTTGGTCAATCTAAATAAGTAATAGGTATTTTAAACCTATAAATAAAAAAACATCCTGTCTTCCAAAATGTAGCATGGAAAATGATTCTCACTACACATTGTCTGCATTGAATAATAAGGGTTTAAAGGACCCCCAAACCTGAATAAAAAGTGTCTGATACCCCTACCCAAGATAATGCTCCTTTGTTACCTCTACTGAGGCTTTAGAATTAATAGGCTGCTTCCATCAAAATAATATTTTCTCTTTAGAAATGTATTTTTAAGTAACACATGTGGTATTGCCTAGGATTTTGAGGTATATTGGAAAACACTGACAAGTGCTAGATAGCTATTATTTAGGTGATAAAGTAATGTTAGGAGTGAAGTGCTATGAATACAATGCAGTCTGTATTCTAACAATACATCTGTCGAGGTATGGGACTAATTTGCAGTAGCTGAACACAGCATTTGATGAAGTTGCAGTCTTTCCTTAGAAAGAATTCAGGCAATATGAGCTAAAAAATACTTTCCCTGCACTTAATTTAGAAAAGGAGAATGGTAAAGTGTTAAACCTCTTCAGCCTGCATGTGTAAAATGTGTGTTCTCCTGTCATGAAGTCATCTCATCCTAGATCATGTGAAAGACAAGCACAGGAACATACAGAATGCACTTTATTCAGTCAGACAACTGGATTCTTCTTCCTTACTACCAGCTGAAAAGTGAGCCTAATTTGCTGATGAATACAATTAGAAGCCAATGATCCATTACATTAACTTTAATGAGCTGCAGCAGGTCACTTGGTTATGGATGGCACCACGCAAAGGTTACAGTTCAGGGCCATACTAAATTTCTGACAGTCATCCATGAAGCTTTTATGCAGTAGGCACAACAAAGACACACTTACCAAGTCCTGGTCACAGAAGTGACTAGATTTCATAGCCCACTGCTCTCTGCTGCAGCTTCAGTTCTACAGTTTAGTGATTCATAATTAGCTCTTCCATAACTGGCAGCCACATAATAGAGGGCATCACGTAGTGGTCTTGTAGAACCAGGGTGTGAGAGCAGCTTTTCACATCTAGCATATTTTTCTCAGATAAGGTTCAAAGAACTCATTCCAAATTTACATTTACTTCCCAAGCACTGAAAAAAATAATATAATATAATAATTAGGAATGATACAGTAACAGAGCCCAGGGTAGTGAAAGGGAACAATACCTGCACTCTCAGAAGGAGCTTGGCTTGCAGAAGCAATCTTTACATCAAAATAGTAATACTGATAAATTAATACCGATTAAAATGTAAAGATGGTTGAACGATTATGAATGACTATCTAATATCATTAGATAGATCTAATATTATCAGATAGTGATGTCACTGCTTATGCTGGTTTTTTTTTTCTGACTGAAGTCTTGAACCTGTAGAATTGGAAGAAGACAAGTCCATAATGGTAGACCCTTCAATCCAGGTATTATAGATATTCACTATTTTATAGAGTTTACAATTACAATCATCAGAAACCATCTTAGGGACCCATTCTGAGGTGTCAGAGGTTATCACCCAAAGGTGCTGCAGTCTCACCTGACCTGATCCAGTTGAACATGGGAAACTCCTGTCAGCAGCTGGGGACTACATAGCCACCTGGCCTGGGATCACAGCTGGCAGCTGGAGCTGATCCGAGCCAGGCTGGCTGAGTACTCACTTCGGGTAGGGCAAACTCAGGCAATTCATTCTGCTGATTGCCTCCAGCAGAAGGGAGGAAGCAGGCAACTGGCATCTGTTAGCTACCACAGCTGTTTCTGACCACCGGTTGAGCTGCAACCTTACACTAGCCTAGGGATTTCTCATGCAGGTAACTAGGTTGCACTAAATGCATGAATCTCTGGAAAGATTGCAGCTGTGTGCACATTTTTGGTCAATACTCACTCGTACTTTGCTGGTTCTCCTTTACTTCGAAAAGGCCACATTTAATGGAGGATAAACCATTTTTAGGCCGTGATGAGCTGCTTAATTTGACTGCTTGTTACTCTTATTTTCGATTTGTATTTGATCACCTAGGTCATGCACCTTGAGTGGACAACAAACACTTCAAAAAGGGGAATAATGGTAGAGAAGCACAAATAACCAATGGTGAATAAGGAACACCCTTGTTCGCACACAAATGCCCTTGTTTGCACATGAATATGGGGTTTTGTATGAAAAAGACCCATTCTCCAAACATCCATGTGAAGAGAAACCCATTCAGCATGAATGTTTGTGAACGCTGAATAACAAGTGGATGAACACGCCTGAATCAAACAGCCGTTCAGACTTTGAACCAGTGTTCCCAAACACTGTTTTGCATTATTCACCCCGTCCTGTGAACAGCCATCTGTTCAATAACTGATAATGGAGATGGAAGTTGGGTTGTTGGCTAGATATGGCTCATCAGGGAGACAATGGCTATCTATTTGCAGGGTTTCTTCTTAGCCTGTTGCAGGCATAGCCTCTGTTCCTGTTGACCTGTGGTGTCGGGTTTTTCTCCTCCCTCTGCTGCCAACATGTGGCTTTGCTTAACGTATGACTTGAAATAAACTTGTATATGCAACTATAGATAGACACGAACCTACAGGCACAGGTATACAATTACTGCTGCTGGTATTTACTCAGCATTTAAAATAGATGCCAAAGTCTGGCACCTGAGTATCTTCAGAGTACTTGGCATACGCTGAAGACCTGTGCAAAGTTAACTACCTGTGCAGTTTAAAAAGCTGGTTTAGATTTAAAATCAAACGGATTAACTATTATTAACTATGGATTATTATTATGTTTTAAAGGGCTACATTCATCTGCATACAGCAGAAAATAATCTTCACTTTCCTTAGGCTTTGATAACTGCAGCGACAAACCCAGTGATTTTCAGATATCAGGACAGACTTTGCAACAGAAGTTTTTGCATCCTGTTTCTCAGCCAACTCCTCCTCACTAGCATGAACTCTTGCTATCCAAGAGGTGATAACTTTGCTCCACGTTGTAAAAATTGCTGTTATGTGAGAATGATTTAATACAGACAACTTGTCTGGGTTGGTTGGTGCAGTATATTTATTCCAGGTATTTCAACGAGTAACGAGCTTGTTTAAATCTATAGGGATGTTGTAATTGCTTTTGTTCTTCCTATGACAGGTTGGTAGCTGTATTTCTGTGCAACTGATTTAGTATAGTTTATCTTAAAGCCTGAAATCTTTCCAAGTGCTTCTACTGCTTTCCTAACCCCGAGATGAAATATTCCTCTCAGATTAGGAAGCATCAAAATAATGTCTATACAAAGTACCAATTTGTATTTTTTATTTCTGACCTCAGCTTCCTGCAGTATCCTTCGTCATTCTTGGGAAAGTTATTCTTGTTGCCAGGCAAGTACCAAAGGTAGAAAATCTGGCATCTTTACCCAGCAATGAAAGACATTATAAACAGAAGGTTAGCATAAATTGATAGCTGCACCTAGCTCCCAAACAGCAGTTCTCTAATTGTTGGTTTCTTCACTTTCTCAACACAATTCTAGGCTTACTTTGAATATCTGCTCATTTTTTAAACACTGGGGGATCAGGACTCTGTGCACAAACTTCTTTTCCCCCCCTCGATGTTGCAGTGCTACTCGAAAAAAACCCAGCTACTCCAATAATCATCTGTTAATTACAACCTGAGCGCGCATGCACTCACCATCACACCTCAAGTAGAAACAGCACGAACCACTGACTAAGAATTTAGATCAAAAAATCCAAACCCTTCCCCCCCCCCCAAAAAAAAAACCAAAACCACAAAGCACCCAAACCCGAATCAAACCCCAAACCCCAAACCAAAACTCAAATCCATGAGTTTTAGTCTTATTTATAACTCTAAAAACTTGCCTACAGCATACACTCAAAATGCACGTGCAGATTTTCTTCATTTATTGAGGTAGTTTTAGGCTATGCCTTTAAAATTTTGTTACAGATTTCGAGCAGGAAAGTAGAAAAATGTAACAAAATGTTAAAGGCACAGCTTTCATTCGCTTCATTTGCTTCCAGCTGAGCTGGTCTGGCAAAGTTAATGTCGGGGGAAATTTCCACCCACCGCATTTCTTTTTATTTTTATGTATTTTTAGCGATAGTTTTAGTAACAAATTAACAGAATTAAGATGAGACTTGTGGTGTGGGTTATTTTCTAGTGTTGCAGACTAAATCGTTTACAAAACCCAGTGTGTTAAGAATGCAATAATTCTATATGACAATAGTTCTGCAGTGGACTTTAAGTAAGTGATGATCACCATGCCTTTTCGAATTGACCTTGCAGAGTGGCATGGGTCGAGTTGAATCTGCTGCTCGGCTATGTTAAGCCACTACACAGAGGAAGAAGAGATAGGAGCAACTGCAGCCAGCCCTGAAGTAGTTAATCAGCTGATGGGAAGAGGAAATAGCTTCATTTAGAAAAGCAAACAATATGCAAAGCTAGTGGCAGGAACTATTTCGGCTGATGGGCGAAGAAGGGAGACTGAAGCAGCACCGATCACAAGGAGATTCTGTTTGCAGCGGCCTGTTTTGAGAAACAATTCTTATCACCCTTTTAAGAAACACTTAACAGTTTTGATGGCTAAAAGCCACTCAGCTATTGAAAAGGATGATGTTGATTGACTTTTAGCTTTCAAACCTGAAAACTTGTCACAGAAACTACCCTATCCCATGAAAAGATGTTTTTTTTCCTCAGTCGGTGGGGTTTTTTTGTGTATGTGTGTTTTGTTTGTTTGTCCTTTTTACTTATATTTTTACTATTTATTTCCCCAACTTTCTAAGTCTCATAATGTTTCGTGAAGAACACGGTGTAGCTGCCACCCATTGCCACGAGGCTGTGTCCACCGCAGTAAAGGATCAGTGGTACCAGCATCTGCTCTCTGCAATAAACTCGGCTTTACTGACAGCATTAATTCATTATTTCACCAACTTTTAAGCAGCTGCCTGTTTCTGTGGTTTTGCTCAAGGGCCACAGCTCCTTTCTGGAACACGTTTCTGGCCTTTTCCAGACCCAGTGCTAGGCTAACAGAGTTGCCTCTGATTACAGCCTTGGCTGCTCTCCAGCTCATACCTCGGAGTCCATTATAGGGCTGTCTGAACCCCGTGGAGCTCAGTTCACAAAGGGGCTTGTGAATGGAAGCGTGCGGCTTTGGGACTGGCAGTAAAACACCAGAGCCAGCTGCCCTTGGTGGCTTGTCCCACCCTCTGCAGGTCTTCATCGCTCCCCCAGGACCACCCACGGCATCTTCCTCCTCGTCTGCACCTTCCTGCTGGAATGGGGGAAAAGAAAAGAGCAACTGTGTTTTCTGGGGCTTAAAGCTCCTTGGTTGGCACCAGCTGTCACAGGACGTTTTGTACAGCATTTACCAGGTGTTTGCTCTGGGGGTTGCTTTGCAAAGGTGAAGAAGTGAGAAAACAATGCTCCCCACCACCAAATTCCCTTTGATGCAAGGAGTTTCTGTCACCGTAGTGCATAGTTTCTTTGTGTTTTAACTCAGGAAAGCTGTTCTAATTGAAGCCCTAAACCTAAATCAAGCAGAGACAAACTTTACAGCCATTTGGTTCTAGGACCCATCGTCTTAACCACTTAGCATTTGTTTTCCCAGGACCACTAGAAGTTATTAGTATATGCTATAATTATGGTAATAATACATACTAACTCATAAAATCATAGGATGGTTTGAGTTGGAAAGGACCTAAATGGTCTTCTACTTCCAACTTTCCTGCCTTGTCCACTAGACAAGGTTGCTCAATTCCCCATCCAATCTGGCCTTGAACACTTTCAAGGAGGGGGACATCGACAAGCTGTGCATTTGAGCAACCTCTTCAGGTGCCTCACCACCCACAGTGAAGAATTTCTTCCTTAAATTTAATCTAAATCTACCTCCTTTCAGTTTAAAGCCATTAGCCCTTGTCCTATCTCTACAGGCTCTTGTCAAATGTCCCTCTTCAGCTTTCCTGTAAGCCTCCTTTAGATATTCCTCCCACTGTAACCGTGTGTTAGGAACATAAATTGCCTCATTGTCACAGTTTCTGGCATAAAGACTGTGTTTGTCAACAAGTATTTGCTATCTAAATCTTTTGTTTAGGCTTGAGGAGAAGCAGAATTCAAGAGACTGACTCATTGGCACCTACAATGTAAAATAATCAGTTGGGTTTCCTTTTACTTGCACATTGGTCAAGCTCCAAAACATTAGAACCACTAGAAGTTGTTCATCGAACTTAATGGCTACTGAAAGAGGCCTTAAAGACTCACAGTCATAGAGTCGTTGAAGAAAAACAAAGCCGATTTGATGTAAAATCACTGCATTTGAGAGTAAGGGCTTGAACCGAGCAAGTTTTCCTGGAACTGGATTTATTGATTTTTACAATAAAATATTTGTGCTGCTGAAGAATGACACAGATGAAAAAGGAGAGTGTCAAAACAGGCATTTTGCAATCCATATTTAAATTATTCCCCCCCTCCCCCTTTTAAATAACAGATATAGAACTAACCAAAGCTTTATGTTCTTATTGCTGTGGTTAGAATTTAATCTTTTCATTTGTCTTCGTTCTTAAGATTTAAAACTCAAATAGGTTTATTTGTTGGAAATGTCCTCAAGAGAATCATAGAATCATAAAAAGTTAGGGTTTGGAAGGAACCTCCAAAGATGATCTGGTCCAACCCCTCTGCCAAAGCAGGAGCACTTAGGGCAGGTCACACAGGGATGCATCCAGGTGTGTTTTGAAAGTCTCTAGGGAAGGAGATTCCACAGCCTCTCCGGGCAGCCTGCTCCAGTGCTCTGTCAGCCTCACCATAAAGAAGTGTTTCCCTGTGTTGAGGTGGAACCTCCCCTGTTCCAGCTTGTACCTGTTGTTCCTTGTCCTATCACAGCACACCACCAAAAAGAGACCATCACCTCCGTCCTGAAACCCACCCCTCAGATATATATGGACATTAATAAGATCCCCTCTGAGCTCGCTTTGTTTGAGACTAAACAGCACCAGAAAGGAACACATTTCTAGGTAAGAAAAGCACATTCAGTCAGATTTGGAACTTGAGATCTTGCCACAAAACTTTCATCTTTAGCAAACAAACAAACAAAATGCATTCATACTGCACATGTGCTACATGCATGTGTATGTATAGGTTTATACACAGACAGGTATACAGAATCATAGACTCATAGAATTGTCAGGGTTGGAAGGGACCTCAAGGATCAACCAGTTCCAACCCCCCTGCCATGGGCAGGGACACCTCACACTACAGCAGGTTGCTCACAGCCACAGCCAGCCTGGCTGCAAACACCTCCAGGCATGAGGCTTCCACCACCTCCCTGGGCAACCTGTGCCAGTCTCTCACCACCCTCATGGGGAACAACTTCTTCCTCACATCCAATCTCAATCTACCCATTTCCAGTTATGTTCCCTTTACCCCAGTCCTGTCACTCCCTGACACCCTCAAAAGTCCCTCCCCAGCTTTCTTGTAGCCCCCTTCAGATACTGGAAGGCCACAATGAGGTCTCCTCAGTGACTTATCTTGTATACATAAAATATGCACACTAATTAATTAACTGCAAAGCACAAGAACAATTAAAACAGCTGTTGAAATTATTTCCCTGTTTTTCTCAACACCAAATATTTTGGCATTCTAAAGTTCTTCGATACTATTGAGCGAAGTAGCCATGATACACAACTGCTGTTCCATCCTCTCCACCTTTACTGTAAACGTAAAACAGAAAAGCTTTTGGGGAGAACTGCACCAAGAATGCATTCATTTTATGTTTCTGTGGCTTCTCCCTCCAATAAGCATGGCCAAAATCACAGGGCATTATCTAGTGCTCTGCCAGCTTCCAGGAGGAGAGGGCTATGAGTACATCACAGTATCACAGTATTGCCAAGGTTGGAAGACACCTCAAAGATCATCGAGTCCAACCTGGCACCACAGACCTCACAACTAGACCATGGCACCAAGTGCCACATCCAGTCCCCTCTTGAATGCCTCCAGGGACAGCGACTCAACCACCTCCCTGGGCAGCACATTCCAATGGCGAATCACTCTCTCAGTGAAGAACTTTCTCCTCACCTCCAGCCTAAACTTCCCCTGCTGCAGCTTGAGACTGTGTCCTCTTGTTCTGGTGCTGGTTGCCTGGGAGCCACCCTTCAGGTAGCTGTAGAGAGCAATGAGGTCTCCCCTGAGCCTCCTCTTCTCCAGGCTAAGCAACCCCAGCTCCCTCAGCCTCTCCTGACAGGGCTGTGCTCAAGGCCTCTCCCCAGCCTTGTTGCCCTTCTCTGGACACGTTCAAGTGTCTCGATGTCCTTCCTAAACTGAGAGGCCCAGAACTGGATACAGTGATGCCCTTAGCTGAGTGTCCTGTGGGGCCCGAAGCGTTTACTTACTTTGAGAAATTACATCACTTATGTGCAGAGAAAATGATTCAGTCTGTGAAGTCCCTGAAGCCCACACTCTCAGAGAGAAAATCATGTCCCAAAAGAGACACATGTTTTCACACATGTCAAGTCTTCCTTGCTGGTTCTCCCCAGCTCTTCTTTCTCTCCTTCCTGCACCTCCAGGCAGGGATGGGCACTTCTAACTTCTCTGCTGTATTATCTTCTCTAAAAATGTATTTTTTTCCAGTTCCCTTGTTGCCTTTCCCCAGGTGGTTACAGGACTCCCATGAATGTTGTCAATACATAGTGACTGAGCTTCTTTCTTACAATCCTCTGTGAAAGCTGAGAGATTGCTCCCACCTTTCAGCCATTGGTGGTTTTGTTTTGGTTTGGTTTGGTTTCATTTGGTTTTGGATGGGGATGTCTTAAGTCTTCCCTCTTAAGAGCAGAAGTAAACAGCCCCTGTATTGCTTAGCTTATTATTGTCCTGGTGGACAACAAGTTATCCATGGGACAGCAATGTGCCCTGGTGGATAAGAGGGCCAATGGGATCCTGGGGTGCATTAAGAGTGTGTCCAGCAGATCCAGGGAGGTTCTCCTCTGACTCTGCCCTGCTGAGACCTCACCTGGAATATTGCATCCAGTTCTGGGCTCTCCAGTTCAAGAGGGACAAAGATCTGCTGGAGAGAGTCCAATGAAAAGACACCAGGATGATAAAGGGACTGGAGCAGTGCCTGATGAGCAGAGGCTGGGAGCCCTGGGGCTGTTTAGTCTGGACAAGACTGAGAGGGGATTTAATAAATGTTTATAAATATCTGAGGGCTGGGTGTCAAGAGGGAGGGGACAGGGGACAGGCTCTGCTCACTTGCACCCTGTGATAGGGCAAGGAGCAATGGATATAAACTACAGCACAGGAGGCTTCACCTCAACATGAAGAGGAACTTCTTCACTGTTAGGGTACCAGACCATTGGGACAGGCTGCCCAGAGAGGTTGTGGAGTCTCCTTCTCTGGAGACTTTCAAGCCCCATCTGGATGTGTTCCTGTGTGACCCGTGCTGTATTCTATGGTCCTGCTCTGGCAGGGGGGTTGGACTTGATGATCTTCAAAGGTCTCTTCCAACTCCTAACTTCCTATGACCCTATGAGCTTGTCTCCCCCAGTTCCTCCTCACTGATGCAGGAGCAGTGTCTTTGGCTGGCAAGCAAAAGGCTGGTAATAGAGCTGGAAGCAGGACAGTGAGGTAGCTGAAGTTCAGGATCAAACTTTGGCCTTCTGCAATTAAAAAGATATACTTGGGTGTGTGCATTATCAACAGTACTTGCTCAGATCCCAAATTGTCTTCACTCTTAATCCATCAATAAATGATGACATTTTTAATGTCAATGTTAATATCAATTACAATATATCTTTTACTTATTGTCTTTTTATGATCTTTTGAAGAGAAACGGAATATACCTTCACTTTGGCCTCATTAAAACTTACTAGACAGCAGTAGGATAGCAGAGTGAAATGAATAATATCCTTCAGGAACCTTGTCCTCTTCTACAGTTGCCATTTGTTTTGTTCTGGCCTCCTCATAAATGTATTTGGCTGGAGCGAGGAGCACAATCGGTTCAAAGTCAGTCAGGTAAAATCAATTTTGCCCACTTAGAGAAATGTGTTGTATGAAGCAGTGGGATAAATAAAGGCAGTGCAATAAACTCCAGGACTGGCAGACTGTGTAATGAAAGCCCCTACTAGGTGCTGAATGTTATGCCATGCACCCAGGCTCTCCTAGCAGAGCTCAGAGTTGGTGTGATTGGGAACCCAGGATGGCTCAGCTGGGGGCTGCAGGGTTTGGCTCAGCAGGAGACACTGAACTGAGCACCAGGGGAAAGCAGGAAAGTGTCTTTAGTGTGGACAGTTGGGCTGAAGAACCTAGCACTGTAAAAACATAACCATCCTTCAGCAAATTCAGGTGCTGATCTCGCCTTCTGCAGCTTCTCAATGTAATGACTGCAGTGAGATCATTTAAAAGAAAAAAAACCACTTAAGAAAATATTTTCTTTTAATTTTGACTTTTTAAAAAGATGATGAAGCAATTTTAATTGGGTTTATCCATAGTTTTGTTTTACATCCATCCCATTTTTTATCACAACAAGGTCAGTAATGGCTTCATGGATTGGTTTTCCCTGCTTTCCGAAACCTGGGAATATATGAGGTGGGGGCAGGGGGCCCAAAGAGCACAAAAAGACTTGAGAAAAACTGAACCCAAACCAATAATAATACAGCCTTGTAAGGGGCTTAAACCAGTACAAGCCTAAAATCCAATACCTTGCACAACATTTAGGAGATCTGAAGCACTCTATGGTTGTCTAAAGAATAAGTGGTTCATTTGTAGCTGCACTTGCAGCTGATATTTCATTTAGGATTTAATTGTATATCCCTCTGTGCTTATAAATAGTGTTAGTGCCTTATTAAAACAGATTCTGAACTTTTCCCTTGGCACCCTCCCCTCTGAATAATTTCCTGTCACTGGTATGAGCTGCCATCCAGTAATACCAAGCCAGGCTCAAACAATGAATCGGATTTCAAAGCTTCTTTGTGAGTTGGACTGTGTTTGATGATGCCCATTTAACATGTAGATGAAACCCAAAGCCCAAGGACCAGGTGCATTGCTTAGCAGAGTCATGAGGGGAAATTACTTCACAGGAGCTGATGCAGAGCAGAAGGATTACAGTGAGCGCAGGGCTGCTCCTCATGAGGTCTGATGACCAGCTCTTTGCCCATGCCAATTAATGCTCACTCTTTAATATAGCACAGGCAACAGCTTAACTGGCCTCAGAGGTTTGCAACTGCATGGAATTAATGTGTTTTCAGAGACCTGAGTGCCACAGTTATAGAATTAAATTGTATGTTGAATGACTGACCAAAGTGTAGTTATTGAAACTATTACTTGTGGGTGCCTCCCTCCTGCCAAAACCTAAACCACTGGAGGAGCTGCCTTACACTATACCTGAGGCTAAGGCTGTGCAAATTCAGAACTGCAGGACAAATGTGTTTTCTTCCACTGTCAGACCAGTGCAATTCGTGCTCTGCATTTGTGGAGCTTCCGTTTGGAGCTGATATGGGGAGGTTGCCTACCATCCTGCACATGTCAGGACCCACCGAGGTGTGCAGTGCTGCCTTGTGCTGGTTCCTGCTGCTCACACTGCCCTCAGAAAAATAGTTCCTGGTTTCCAAAGTCTCAGTATCAAGTGGTGAATTACTCTCCTTTCACCAGAGCTGAGCTGGAGATGGTGTGGGACACTGATGACACATTTAGAGATGAAAACCTGACGTTTTATACGCAGACATTGGCCTGGTCTAAGGCTGAGTGCCGCTTTTCAACTCTGACTGCTGGGTGGGCATGGGTTCATGAGGTCAGATGTGCAGGACCATGGAGTTCCTGCCTGCGTTTTACAATACAATACAATACAATACAATACAATACAATACAATACAATACACCAGATTGAAAGAGACCTTCAAGATCATCACATCCAACCCATCAACCAATCCAACCCACCTAAACAACTAAACCATGGCACCAAGCACCCCATCAAGGCTCCTCCTGAACACCTCCAATGAAGGTGACTCCACCACCTCCACAGGTAGCCCATTCCAATGGGCAATCACTCTCTCTGTATAGAACTTCTTCCTAACATCCAGCCAAAACCTCCCCTGGTGCAGCCTGAGGCTGTGTCCTCTTGTTCTGGTGCTGGCTGCCTGGGAGAAGAGACCAACCTCAGCCTGTCTACAACCTCCCTTCAGGTAGTTGTAGAGAGCAATAAGGTCACCCCTCAGTCTCCTCTTCTCCAGGCTAAGCAACCCCAGCTCCCTCAGCCTCTCCTCATAGGGCTTGTGTTCCAAACCCCTCACCAACTTCGTTGCCCTTCTCTGGACACCTTCCAGCAAGTCAACATCCTTCCTAAACTGAGGGGCCCAGAACTGGACACAGGACTCAAGGTGTGGCCTAACCAGTGCAGTGTATAGGGGCACAATGACCTCCCTGCTCCTGCTGGCCACACTGTTCCTGATGCAGGCCACGATGCCATTGGCCCTCTTGGCTGCCTGGGCACACTGCAGGCTCATGTTCAGCCTCCCATCAACCAGTACCCCCAGGTCCCTCTCTGCCTGGCCGCTCTCCAGCCACTCTGACCCCAGCCTGTAGCACTGCCTGGGGTTGCTGTGGCCAATGTGCAGAACCTGGCACTTGGAGGATGTATTTCACAGAGTCACAGAATCAGCCAGGTTGGAAAATGCCTCAGAGATCATCAAGTCCAACCTAGTACCTGTTACTTAACACCTCCTGACAACTAAACCATGGCTCCAAGTGCCACATCTAATATTTTGAACACCTCCAGGGACAGAGACTCCACCACCTCCCTGGGCAGCACATTCCAAAGGCCAACAGCTCTTTCTGGGAAGAACTTTCTTCTCACCTCCAGCCTAAACTTTCCCTGGCACAACTTGAGACTGTGTCCTCTTGTTCTGGTGCTGGTTACCCGGGAGAAGAGACCAACCCCCACCTGGCTACAACCTCCCTTCAGGGAGTTGTAGAGAGCCATAAGGTCTCCCCTGAGCCTCCTCCAGGCTAAGCAACCCCAGCTCCCTCAGCCTCTCCTCACAGGGCTGTGCTCCAGACCCCTCCCCAGCCTTGTTGCCCTTCTCTGGACACGTTCAAGTGTCTCGATGTCCTTCTTAAATTGAGGAGCCCAGAACTGGACGCAGGACTCAAGGTGTGGCCTAACCACAGCTTTGCTTTCTACTCCATATCTAGTAATGCAGTATTCTAGCTGAGGAGTTTGAGCTTTACTCAGCAGAAGATCTCCAACCTGATCTCCTTCTATGATCAGGTGACCAGCCTGGTGGATGTGGGGAGGCCTGTGGATTTGGTCTACCTTGCCTTCAGCAAAGCCTTTGACACCGTCCCCCACAGCAAACTGCTGGCTAAGCTGTCAGCTCGTGGCTTGGACAACAACACTCTGTGCTGGGTTGGGAACTGGCTGGAGGGCCGGGCCCAGAGAGTGGTGGTCAATGGTGCCACCTCCAGCTGGAGGCCAGTCACCAGTGGCGTCCCCCAGGGATCAGTGCTGGGCCCCATCCTCTTCAATGTCTTCATTGATGATCTGGATGAGGGCATTGAGACAGTCATCAGCAAATTTGCAGATGACACCAAGTTAGGAGCAGATGTTGGTCAGTTAGAGGGCAGAAGGGCTCTGCAGAGGGACCTCGACCGACTGGACAGATGGGCAGAGTCCAATGGGATGGCATGCAACAAGTCCAAGTGCCAGGTGCTGCACTTTGGCCACAACAACCCCATGCAGAGCTACAGGCTGGGGTCAGAGTGGATGGAGAGCTGCCAAACAGAGAGGGACCTGGGGGTGCTGATCGACAGCCTCCTGAACATGAGCCAGCAGTGTGCCCAGGTGGCCAAGAAGGCCAACGGCATCCTGGCCTGCATTAGGAATGGTGTGGCCAGCAGGAGCAGGGAGGTCATTGTGCCCCTGTACTCTGCTTTGGTTAGGCCACACCTTGAGTCCTGTGTCCAGTTCTGGGCCCCTCAGTTTAAGAAGGACGTCGAGACACTTGAAGGTGTCCAGAGAAGGGCAACAAGGCTGGGAAGGGGTCTGGAGCACAGCCCTGTGAGGAGAGGCTGAGGGAGCTGGGGTTGCTTAGCCTGGAGAAGAGGAGGCTCAGGGAGACCTCATTGCTCTCTACAACTACCTGAAGGGAGGTTGCAGCCAGAAAGGGGTTGGCCTCTTCTCCCTGGCAGCCAGCACCAGAACAAGAGGACACAGTCTCAAGCTGCAGCAGGGGAAGTTTAGGCTGGAGGTGAGAAGAAAGTTCTTCACTGAGAGAGTCATTTGCCATTGGAATGTGCTGCCCAGGGAGGTGGTGGAGTCGCTGTCCCTGGAGGTGTTCAAGAGGGGATTGGATGTGGCACTTGGTGCCATGGTCTAGTCGTGAGGTTTGTGGTTACAGGTTGGACGTGATGATCTTCAAGGTCTCTTCCAACCTTAGTAATACTGTGATACTGTGATACTGTGAAGGTCCAGCACAACCTTTTATGTCACCTGTTATTTATTTACATTAAAATTTCTTCCTTGTTCACATTAAAATTCAACCTTTTGGTTCTTATTTAAGTGTTTGTGGGTTGTTTTATTATTTTATATGCCAAATGAAATACAGTAACTATTTTTCTCTTGCAGTGTTGCTCATATAGTACCAAGGGAGGGCCAGATTTCTTCTCCATTTCCAGTCTAACATCTTCCAGAAAAAAAACAGCACAGATTTGACAAAGGTATTCAATCACATGACTGATTCTGGCCATCTCAGTTTGAACAGTGTGTAATGACAACAGGATCTGGAAGTGCTAGATGAAAAAATAACTCCAAATAGCATAATCTATGAGATACAGAACACATTTGGGACAGGATATCACTATTAGGGTCATTCAATGCTGCCACTGCTGTCATCCCAAATTGATGGGGAAAGTTTATCTTCCACAGTTATCATGATGCACCACTACTTGTCCAAGACAAATCACAGGTATTTTGGGGTTTTGGTATGCCTCTATTTCTGGGAGACCATGAGAAGCTGGTTGAAAGAAGCTTGATTTTTCTGAACGTGCTAGAAGTCCAGCCTGAAATATTTGAAGCTGCCTTTTGCCAGCTTCCAAAGAGTGAGCTGTTCAAAATCCCAGTCACACCAAATCCTTTATAGCATTTTTACCCTTTCAATGTATATTTATTTCACCAGTTAGTCCATATTTGGGGATCTAAAGGGTGCAGTACTGACAGACTCAGAAGCATTTTATCTGTTTTCATCTTTCTTCCTATTTATCTCTTTCCTTGTAACTGCTTTACATAATAAAAGCTGTTTTCTTGGTTGGTGGCGTGTTGGATTTTGTTTGTTGTTTTGGTTGGGCTTTTTTGGGTTGTTGTTTTCCCAGAAGGCAAAACAGATATTTTCAAATAAAGCTGCTAGCACAAAGACCTTAAAATAGTCTTTGCCATTGCTAAGATACCCCAGGCAAGCTCTAAAAAAAGCAGGCAAAAATAATATGAAGAATGGCTGAAGATGGCACAAGTTCTGCCAAAGCAAACAGTCAGAAAAGGCAAAACAAACACCCTCCCCTGCTCCCCCAGAATGCACATGTAAATTCAATCACATTTACAAATACATTGGCTTTGGTTATGCTTGCACCTTTACATGTATGCTTTACAGGAGTGACTGTCAGCATTTACTTGTATAAATACTGGAGACCCGTGATTTTGATCTTTGTATATGCAAATATTTACGCTGAGAGCCTTGTAGTAGGATATCACACTTCTGGAACCATCAGCTGACAGAGTCCCCCACCTCCCACCATGGTGTCACAGCTTTGGCACAGAAAAGGCAAAAATGGCCAAAGAAATACTTGGCCTTGGGGTTTGAGAGCAGACTGGGGCAAGTACTTCAACTTTCTTGAGTCTGTGATGCTGGAACTGGAAAACTGCAGAGCAGGAAGTTAGATGGTACCTTTGGAAGAGTTTCTGTGGGATGGAGAGAGAGCTCAGAGCTTCCCTGAATTATTTGCTGGAATAAAATGCCTGTCTCAGGTGAAGGCGGCATTGGGGACCTTCCTTCAAGGAAATAAAAATTGCAGCAAGCTTACCTCAGCCAGCATATGGACTTTGATGCATTTAGGGGGAACTCTTGGCAGTTCCTGCAGACAATAGTGAAAATGCACCAAAACCCATGATAAAGTGAATTCTTCAGTGAAGGTGATTTTAGTCTTATCTTTAAGTCCAAAGGCAGGGCAAGCGCTCTGCATCAAAGACTGCTTCAGAGTCATTTGTTCAGCTTCTGAGCCTGGCTCTGTGTGTAAAATGTTCCTTCCCACAAATTCTTTTAGTATTTTACCATCCACTTTTATGTCTTCTACATGCAGCTGTGGGGATAATATCCTCAACAGTTTTGTATTGGTCAAAAGACCAGGAAGCAAAAAAAGGGTGGTGAGATCCAGAATGTAGAAAACAAGCCTGTTGTTTCAGCAGTTCTTCTCTGCTGAAATTTGGTTTCATGCTCCATATATTCTTCACTGAAAGGCTCTTTTGTATTCATACTCACCCAATTTCTCCTCCAGGCAGTCAGCCTTGTCCTCCCCGGTTGGAAGCCTTTCCCATTGAGCCTAGAATTTGTGTCTGATGTCTTGTATCGACACTTTCCTAAAGGCACAGTCAACCTCCACTATCTTGTCATATATTTTATGTGGAGTATAATAGTAGTAATAATAGAAATAAAAATGATAATGGTGATGCTGTTTATATTTCATACATTTATCCCATATTTCACCATCCCTTTAGCCCTGCACTCAGGTTAAGGATCCATCTATGATTTGCAGGTACGGTGCTGCTATTTCAGCCATCATTCCCAGGATAATTTTAAGGCAGGTTCTGAAGAACCTCACAGAAAGTTATGACCTGCAAAGGTTTCACAGGCAATAGCAGGTTGGTTTTTATTCCAGGCTTCTAAACAGATGGTAGTCAATCCAAATTCAGCAACGCTAGCGAGCAACACTCAATGAAACTGTAATGGATGCGTATGGTACCTGCTAAACTGTCGAAGAACTGGTTCTGTGGCATGAGAAGGAAATGTCCTGATAGATCTGGACCTGTCTTTTGGAGCAAATCTGTGGAGATGAAGCCTCCACTTCATACAATAGAATGCAGTAGAATACAATAGAATAAACCAGGTTGGAAGAGACCTTCAAGATCATCACATCCAACCCATCAACCAATCCAACCCACCTAAACAACTAAACCGTGGCACCAAGCACCCCATCAAGGCTCCTCCTGAACACCTCCAATGAAGGTGACTCCACCACCTCCACAGGTAGCCCATTCCAATGGGCAATCACTCTCTCTGTATAGAACTTCTTCCTAACTTCCAGCCTAAACCTCCCCTGGTGCAGCCTGAGACTGTGTCCTCTTGTTCTGGTGCTGGCTGCCTGGGAGAAAAGACCAACCTCTGCCTGGCTACAACCTCCCTGCAGGTAGTTGTAGAGAGCAATGAGGTCACTCCTCAGTCTCCTCTTCTCCAGGCTAAGCAACCCCAGCTCCCTCAGCCTCTCCTCACAGGGCTTGTGTTCCAAACCCCTCACCAACCTTGTTGCCCTTCTCTGGACACCTTCCAGCAACTCAACATCCTTCCTAAACTGAGGGGCCCAGAACTGGACACAGGACTCAAGGTGTGGCCTAACCAGTGCAGTGTACAGGGGCAGAATGACCTCCCTGCTCCTGCTGGCCACACTGTTCCTGATGCAGGCCACGATGCCATTGGCCCTCTTGGCTGCCTGGGCACACTGCAGGCTCATGTTCAGCCTACCATCAACCAGTACCCCCAGGTCCCTCTCTGCCTGGCTGCTCTCCAGCCACTCTGACCCCAGCCTGTAGCACTGCCTGGGGTTGCTGTGGCCAATGTGCAGAACCCGGCACTTGGATGTGTTCAATCTCCTGCCCTTGGCCTCTGCCCATCTGTCCAGCCTGTCGAGGTCCCTCTGCAAAGCCTCTCTGCCCTCCAGCAGATCAACTCCTGCCCCCAGCTTGGTGTGGTCTGCAAATTTACGGATGATGGACTCGATGCCCTCATCCAGATCATCAATAAAGATGTTAAAGAGCATGGGGCCCAGCACTGATCCTTGGGGCACACCACTAGTGCCTGGCTGCCAGCTGGCTGTGGCACCATTCACCACCACTCTCTGGGCTCAGCCTCCAGCCAGTCCCTAACCCAGCTCAGAGTGCTCCTGTCCAAGCCATGGGCTGATAGCTTGGCCAGGAGTTTGCTGTGGGGGACAGTGTCACAGGCCTTGCTGAGGTCCAGGTAGACCACATCCACAGGCCTCCCCACATCCACCAGGCAGTCACCTGATCATAGAAGGAGATCAGGTTGGTCAGGCAGGACCTGCCCTTCCTAAATCCATGCTGGCTGGGCCTGATCCCTTGGCCATCCTGTAAGTGCTGTGTGATTGCACTCAAGATGACCTGTTCATGTCTTTAGCCTTTCAATAACCACTCTGTATTTTTGTTATAGTGGCAGAGTGTTTCTGACCCTTATTTTCTAGGAACCTCCTAGAGAATCTCTAAGTAATGCCACTGCAAAGATGCATAGGAGGTCTTCCAGGCTGTGCCAAGAAGCTGGGCAAGTGGAGCTGTCTCTAGAGCACTGGAGAGAAAGGGGCATAACATGTCTTCTCCATTCTGATGAGGTTCCTTGCTCAGTGTTCCACAGAAATCACCTCGTGCATCAAGTTTGTTTTCGCTGTCACGTAACAGTGTCACTGGCTGACTTCTTTGTCTCTTGCTCAAGGAAGAGGAAAGGAAAAACACAAGCACTCAGCTCTGCATGACTCTGAGTCTGATTAGGCCACGGAAGGACTTGGGGAAAGGAGTGCTTCACCACATTATGAACCACAGTGAGATGTTAATGGAGGATGGTGAAGTCCAAGCTCACTTGTTAATTTACATGATAGGATGTGACACTGAAACTATATTCCTAATTGATCTCTGCTAAAGAAATAGGCATAATTGCAGTCATCTTTTAATAGGTGAGATGTTGTAGCAAATTGACCTCTCCTCTGAAAATAACCAGCCATCAGATATGAGGATGGATGTGTGCCACCCACCAGAAGATATTGTTTTCTACATTCATTGTAATAAGAGCTCTTTCCTCTTCCCTGAAGAAAATGAATGAGAATCTGTGCTGATTAAGGTGAGCAAAAAGGCCTGTAGGACAGTGATGTTTAAAGGCATGTTTGCCCTGCACAGACTGGTGCCGTACAGGGAATCTTGTGTTCACTCCAGCAGAGCAGAGTAAACTACCCCAGGCTCAGCACATGGTGCTGTTTCTGAAGGGGGCTTGCTTATAAGGTAGATCTGGCTTTTTGTAATGGACTTGTAAGGTAGAGAGCACAGGAGAGGCACATGAATGGGCACTGAGAGCCCCTGAGGCTGCCTTACCAAAATTCCTTAAAGGAAAACCCTCCATGCAGGGACAATCCAAACCCTTGTTCTGTAAGGATTCAAGTTTCAGAAAACAGGGTAAGAGGACTGAGAGGGAAAAAAATGAGAACTGGAGTGGGAGGATGACTGTTTATAGTCAGGCCCAGACTTGAGAAGAAAATGAGGCAGTATCAGCAACATGAAGGATGGAGGCCATGTTTGACCAGTGTTGGGTGTTGTGGGTATGAGGATAGACTGTTACAGGGCGAGCACCTGAGGGAAGACACTTAGCAGATTATTTGCAGTGACCTTCTTTTTGGTGTGAGGGACAAGGAAGGAAAGTGGATGACGATGATGATGATTGTTTATCTATTGGAGAAGTGAGAGAAGTAAAAATGAGCTGAATGTGGGTGGGAGCTGGCATACTCACAGTCACACCATGAGAAATTATAGACAGAGAGAGGCTGTGGTGATTTTGTGGTGAAAATAAGATGACATTAGAGAGATTCCTAAAAGAGGGATGAAATCCAAACCGTGGATTGGGAAAATTATCTGAGCAATTGAACTACCATTGGGACTATGCTTTATTTATGGGTGGGGGGAACGAAAGACAAAACCCAAACAAAAAAAACCAACCAACCAAGTAACACCAATGAACCAAACAAATACCCACAAAAGAAAAAGACAAGTGATGCAAAACTGTGAGAGACCAAAAGTATCTCCTCGCAGAGAGATTAGGGAAATCATGGCTTAGGGAATATTCTTCAGATATTGTGTGTGAAAAATATACCCAGCCCAAGCTGTAAGGTCCAGAAGGTGATCCAAGCTGACCTAGACACCTAAGTTATGGGTTGGATGGAGCTGGTGTTCAAGGGAATGGAAAAGAGCATGATGGAGGAGGGTTTGGTAGAGTATGAAAATCTTTGGTCTAGCCAGCCTTGGCTGGAAGTAATCACAGAATCACAGAGTCATAGAATCAATAAGGTTGGAAGAGACCTCAAAGATCATCAAGTCCAACCTGTCACCTGAGACCTTATGACTACTAAACCATGGCTCCAAGTGCCACATCCAATCCAATGACCAGAGATTTGTGAGAAAGCTCCCAAGAAAAAGACAAGGTCTTGGTTTGGGATAGGCCTGAAGTAGACAGTTGTCTCTATTTGTCTGGGCCTGGAGTGAAGAGGAAGGCTTGTCAGTGATCTGCATAAAGAAGGGGTTCAGTGTGAATTTATCAATGAAATTACTGAAGTCCTGTGGAGTAAAGAGGAACCACTGCCCTGTGGTAGCCTGAATAATAATAATAATAAAAAATAAAGGCCTCTGGAGACAGTGATCAGAGACAAAATATTTGTCAGGCATGCAGAGGTTTCATAACCTTTCACAGGGTCTTACTGGTTCCAGACCACACTCCACTAGCACCCAGTCCTGCCAAGTGCTGTACTTATATTGTAAATCTCAAGAAAGTTTCTGTTTTTCTGAAGTGCTGGAGTCCATCCTATTATACTAAAATATCAGCTTTCAATAAGAAGAATTCTAGTCCTCATACTTACTAAAAAAAGCCTGAAATTCCCCCTCTAAAGACTCCCCAAACCAGAATGAAAAGCGAATCACACATGTACTGCTTTCTAATATCTTGTGATTCTACCTCATGACATTTGCACAGTGTGTTGGCAACCCTGCTCACCTATAATGAAAACAGAGCTAAGAGACCCTCAGGGGCTGCCTTACTTCTGAGGTAGTTTAACATTTGTTGTGAAGTACACACTAAGGCAGTGGCTCCCAAATGTTGTTCGCCCATAGGTTTATGATGAAGTGCCTGCCATTTGCTGTGTGGCTTTGCATTGGAGTTTTCACATCGACTTCACAGCACATTCAAAGCTGGAAGACACGCCTGTGCTGAGGAAATGTGATGGCCTTTAGGAAACTCTGAGGGTCCTAAAGGCTTGCAAATCTCTATTGCAAAGGTGTAAATTTATTGCAGAGTTATCTAGGTTGTGTGTTTTCAATCTCCTTCCTTCCCATTGGGGCTATCACACGGGAGAGCAGTCCTACTGCTGAGCACTCCCTGAACCACTGAGCTCCTATGGGCACCTTTCTCCTGGGAGAGAGACAGCAGAGCCCTTAGAGAAGAGGAGGCTCAAGGGAGACTTACTGCTCTCTACAACTACCTGAAAGGAAGTTGTAGCCAGGTGGGGGTTGGTCTCTTCTCTCAGGCAACCAGCACCAGAACAAGAGGACACAGTCTCAAGCTATGCCAGGGGAAGTTTAGGCTGGAGGTGAGGAGAAAGTTCTTCCCAGAAAGAGTAACTGGCCATTGGGATGTGCTGCCCAGGGAGGTGGTGGAGTCAGTGTCCCTGGAGGTGTTCAAAAGAGAACTGGATGTGGCACTTGGAGCCATGGTCTAGTTGTCATGAGGTGCTAGGTATTAGGTAATAGGTTGGTCTGAGGTCTTTTCCAACCTTGTTGATTCTGTGATTCTACGATTTCCATACCCAGTCCACTGCAGTAGTACACTGAGAGCCCAACCGAGCTATTTGTAAGCTAAACAGTCTGGTGAATGCAGTGTAGGTTGGCCACACAGTTATTTGTCCTGCTTTCCTGAGCCTGCTGCAGCTCTGCTGTTATCAGTTCCTAACCTCATGAGATCAGCTCTAGCTCTGAGATCTCATAGCACAGTCCTGCCAACGTTTCTGAACTGTAGCACTTGTGTTGCACACCACTTTCAGTGGACAGATTCATTCATTCATGCCTAAAGAGCCTTTTTCTCTGTTTTTAGATTAAAGAAAGGGCTGGAGTCCTCGTGGACCTTGCACAAGGCTTGGGATGAGAGTCCACTAAGCAGATGGGACCCAAGCCTATCTCATTCTTCAGTAGAAAAATGCATGGAAACATCTTGCAAAGCAAGTAGCGAAACCAAAACCAAGCCATGCTTGTTATTGGACCAGTTAGCTCAGCTATTCCTGCTGCTCAGGACACCTGTACCATGAGAAGGAGAACAACAAAGGGCTTCTGCCTATTGCATTTCTATTTTGGCTTCCCAGATGTTGTGTAAAGATCTAGAAAGGCATTGGGAAGCCCCAGAAGCACTCTGACCCAGACAAGGGCAGTCCCAAACATGTGGGCCAGCATAAGCAGCCACCACAGTTGCATTCCCAGGTGTGATGGGATGGCTACAACACAGTTCAAAAAGGTATTATAAGCAGGTCAGACTGCTGGAGTAAGCCCAGGAAGATAGTGGTTGAGACATCACAGGCAGGAAAAGGAGCATGTATGAGCTGTGTGGAGAACGGGGCAAGCAGAGGGGCAGCCATTGCTAAGCCCAGGTAGCTTTGCCAGCTGCAGAGATTTGACTTACTGATGGTATGTGGCTTTAAAGAGAGTGAGTCTGAAAGACATCAGACTTTAAAGTGCTGATGGGTATTTTCAGCAGCACTCTTTGCCTCTAAAAAAGCAGATTTACTGGAATAGAAATAGTTGATAAAGTCCTGTTTTCACAAAGCTTCCCATGAGTGAAGAAAAAATGTACAGAAAATTGCAAAGAAAACATGCTACATAATCTCTTAACTTTGGAGGTTTGTTGGGTGTTTACTAATGTGTCTTCCTTGGGATTTTTGCCAGCTCAGTCTGTTTTGGTTCCTAGAGAGCACAGAATTCATGAGTCTTCATAGCTTCCAGGTAAATCATTATTCAAATATACTGAATTTAATATGTTTAATAGACTAAATTTCCATTTTAGAGGAAACTACTTTTTTGGGTCTTATTTCAAGATGACAGTTTTTGCCAAATCCCAAGACTTTTCATGAAAGTGAAATGAAGCCAGTGTTGTATTAATAGATCACCTGCATCTACAACCTATAAACTACAAATGCTTCACAGCCAAGGTTCCAGAAGAGCCAGCAAAAAGCCTGTTTATTTTGATTGGTGCATAACTACGACCAAGAAAAGCACCCTGGGGTGGAATTCCTGCAGCCGGCAGATGAACAGCACAAAGCAGAGGTGGCTGGAGAAACCCGGACATGCGTGCACTTGTATGCTGCTTAGTGTCCAAGCTTCCAAAGAGCCCTTGCAGGGAGAAAGCGAGGAGGAGGTCTCGGTGATTTGTCATTCAAATTTATCTTGTGCTGACAAATAATAAATAACAATATATGCCTGACAAGGGAGTTCAGCTTAACAGCAGCCTTCTGCAGAGGTGTTGGCTGGGGGGAAAAAATGATTGTTATTTTTACCTGTAAAATAGCTGCTGCCCGATGGGCAGCTCCAAGGATAAATAAATAAATAAAGAAAGATAAAGATATAGATAATTAATTAATTAATTAAACAAATAAAAAAAGCAAAGCAGCACGACCTAATAAGGATGGCTATTTAAAGAGAAAAGAAACATAGAGAAGGAAAGCAGCTTGCTACCTTCTAGGATGAGCACTTGCTTAAAACGCTCCTTTCTGCTCAGTCTAAAGCAGAGAACCCACAAATGCGCTTCCCAGACACGTTATTGATTCCTGACCTGCAAATTACTCTCCTTCAAGGAGGGCTGATGGTGGAGCACAGACAGTGGGGGAAGAGGGCTGGAGAAGACTGGGTACTTCTCAGCTGCAATCTGCATAATGTTTAGTATTCAGTGAGTTAAAGCACGCAATGAAAGGAAACTGTCAGCGCAATCTAGAAGATATAAAGAAATGAAGGGGTGAAAAAAAGCCGTATGCTAATAATCCACTCAGTAATTAAGTGAAGATCGCTGCCAAGCGCCACTGCCACTTTCAAAGGGTAATTTGTACAGGAAATCATAGAGTCATTGTCAAATCATTTCAGGATAAAAGGAAAGTCATCAACTAAGATAAGATAAATGCTGGGTGTCTGGCAGCATGTGCCCTAGGAAATGCCTTTGCTTTTTTATATTAAAAAAAAATTAAAAAAAAAAAAAAAATAAACCCGTGCCAAACTTGACACGTTGAAATGCACATTTACTATTAATAATAGGGGTGAAATATACATAGATGCATTATTAAATAGGTAAGTGGAACAAAAAAAAAACCATCAAGTGAGCCAGCTAAAGGGGACTTAACTTTCAACCATCTTTATGACTTGAACCTTCAGTAAATTGGAGCGTACTTCATTCCACCCCCAAAAGAGTCTTCTGCAATTAATATCCTTTAATATTCCTGGGATAAGCTGTGAGAAAGTCAGCTTCCCGCAAGAAAATAATTATTCACGCGGAAAGATTTCTCAGCTTTCCAACTGCTAGCCTCCCACAGATCCCTTTCAGTGCCTAAATATTGCCGTGTCACCGCTTTCAGGCGCTCCCCAGCTCAGAACCCAGCGGCGGCACGGCGGGGTCGGGGTGCTGCTGCTGCGTGGACGAGCTTTGGGGCTGCAGCCACGACTTTTCTGCAAACCAGCGTTAGCTTAGACCAGGGCTTTTAGCTTTCTCTGCATGCTCTGGAAGGCGCTGAGCTTTTACATCACTGGTTTCAACCATTGGGGGTGTCCTGGTTAAGGCTGTGGTTTGGAAAGGCTCTGCTGTTGCTGGGACTGCAGGCGGATTTGGCCGCTGGACCGATCAGTGTTTGATGTTTAGAATGGGCTTTAGTGGGAGGGGGCCAGGTATTAAGGGCGGGACTCAGGAGAGGTCCTGGGGAGAGACATTCCCCTGGAACAGGATTCCACCCTGTAGATCAGATGGGGATGAACTTCAAGTCTGTGTAGGACAGTGCTATAGGATCAAAACATGAAATTGAAGCACATGAGTTTGCCATGCCATGTACTGAATTTGTTTACCTCACATTAATGAAACGCACAGACCATGTCTCTTGGGTAATGATATTTATTCCACGTTGTATTTAATGAGACATGGACTTACCCAAGCTTTTATACCATTGTATAAATGACTTTGACTATATTGTTTTCTTTCACCATGTCTTGAAACGACATAATAAAATTACACCAATTTCTAATTCATATAATTAACTTTTATGTAATGATATT